>SKCR01054773.1:0-33238 GCA_019454045.1 Zanthoxylum bungeanum | reverse complement strand
CTAATGTCATATATGTTTTGAGCATATAAAGACGCAATCAGGCCAATCCAGGTGATGGTCACTGGATTGAAGAAAATAACATCCTTGAGTATCTTGGATGAACTAAGGATGCTTTCTTAATTTATGCAAAAAGAGAACTTGAGGTAACTGGGTTCACCGCTGCAAGTTTCCAAACCGATAAAGACGACTGTAAGTCGCAATAGGGTATATATTTAGTTTGAATAACGAAATAGTGAGCTGTGAATCTTCCAAGCAAGATATTGTTGCCGATTAAACAATAAAAGCGGAATATTGCTGCAGCTGAGGTAGCATAAGAAGCATTTTGGATCTATAAAATTCCTAATGGATAGGAAGGAGTAGTTATGTTAGGAGCTGAGCTAGGCTACAAATTGCTAAAGAACGCGGTCTCATCAACGATCCAAGTATGTACTTCGACTAATTCATCTGATTCGTGAGATCATACATCATCGCGATGTGACGATCGAATAAATCACTTCAGATGATAACCTTGCAGATCCGCTGATGAAAGCTATTTCTCAGCAGAATTTTGAGCGACCCGTACATAGTTCAGGTGTTAGACACTTGAGTGATTGGCTATATGCCAAGTGGGAGATTGTTGGACAATTATGACCATAGCATCACTATTTGTACAGAACATAGTGTTGTTGTACAAATTAACTATGTGACAAAGGAAATTGCTCTTTTATCATTTGTAATTGGATTACCTGGATATATAAATGATAAAAGTCCATATGATTAGTACCAGATTAATAAGATATGAGACAATATTAATCCACGTAAGGTTTAATCATTAAATATCCATAGTCGTAGTATTATCGAGACTATACATTGATAATGCGGAATAGGCTAGTATTACACTTGTGTGTGTTATGGAAGTGTAACGTCATAGTTCTCATATATTTGGGCATTGGATACTCATGCAAGTGTAATAGGAGGTTCTGTTTACCGATGGTATGGAAACAGCTTCGCTCTGGATAGACCCCTCGGAGTTCCATCGGTAGTATGACTATGTGTCTATGGGAATCCGAATCAGGGTAGATGTATATGGTCTTAACCTGAGACTTGCATCGCTAATACTTGGGACAATCAGTATACTTTGGTTTTGGTCGTCCGGGGCTTTAACAGGTTCTGTGTACGCCTCTTCTGGGTATACTGAGAATCGTAGTGTATTGGGTGTGATGTCAAGATGGAAGTATCACTTCATTCATATGGAGATGATGATCACGCAGGGATACAGAACTGGTACTCTATAGTGCTACAGCCATCGAGAAAGTATGACTAGGACATGACTTTCCGATCATAAAGAGACTAGTTGCTGGTGATCCGATAGATGCTTCGTACGGGGCAGACACAACTCCAGCCCTAGGCCTAGCATGTGACATCCGATACTGGATCGTAATACGCAATACTATGTATACTACGCCTGTCAAAGATCTTGTATTCCTTAAAATAATATTTCTGGAGAATTGGGTAGGCACGATGCTTTGCTAGAAGCCAACCATGTCTTGTAAATCGATAAGAACGTGGTACCGGGTACGCACGTGTTCGGATAGTCTGATGATCGTATTTACTGCCAACATATCCAGAGATCTCTTGGTTCGCCTCCCAAAGATTCACCGATGACAATTGACTCGAACAGAATTAATCTAGGATTAATTATGAGAGAGAAAATTAATCTGGGATTAATTACGGCAAGATTTAATATGGGATTAATTGCGTCATGAATTAATCCCAGATTAATTCATGAAGAAGAGAGAACGCTATTAATTTGGAATTAATCCGTAAAATAAATTTAATAGTTAAATTGGATCTTTCTATTTAATTTATTTAATTGGGCTAAAATAATATATTGGATATGTTAATTGAAATTGGATTTCAATGCAGAATTAAAATTGGATTTTAATTCGTGCGAATGAATTAATTTAGAATTAATTCGTAAGCGACTTTCGTAATAATTTTGCTATGCATTATTATTTAATTAAATTGGATTTAATTATGTCCGCAACAGAATAATTTGTTTATTCAGAATTAAACGAACTCGGGCCCGAGCGAAGTTGCGTGTTGAGTTAGCCGACTTAATTTCGAATTTAAAAGTTGTGGGGCCAACTTCACTTACATCAACATGATAGACATGTGATGGAAGTGGTTAGGCTTGAGTGAAAGCTTGGCTTAACTTGTAAATTACTCAACCACTTTTGATTTTGAAAATGCATATACCAACTTTGGAAGTTGACTTTTGATTATTGTTTTTAGAAAGCAAAATATCAAAACACAAAATCTCTCTCTCATCTCCCTCTACTGCCGTGAGTTCTTATTTCTTTCTTGAAGTTTTTATTGCAAAATTTCATGGTTGCTAGCATATTTTGGAGTTGATCAAGGTGATATGGAGACTCACCCAAGTGTTGGAAACACTCAAGGAAAGCTTGGAGCTTCTTAACATCCTTGGAAATTTTCGAAATCTCCTCAACCAATCAATGTGAGTATTCCGCAACTCTCTTGTTTTATTCACACAGTAATCATGCTTAGAGATCTCGTGACATGTCTAGGACACTAACACTAACCAAATCAACAACTTGAATAACAAATCTAAAACTACCCAAACACCCATTTCATCAATACAAAACTACCCGAACTCCATTATTTCAAGTCACTAAATCACCACAATCTCCCAACAATCAATTGCAAATTGTTTAAAAATTTGGGTTTTGAGTTTTACCTTTTCCATGCTTGATTCCTTCGCTTGATTCCTTCACCCTCCAAGCCTCCAATGGTTGCCATGATTATCTTGGCTTCATCCTCATTCTTTCTCTCTTTCTTTCATTCTTATTCTTCTTCTTCTTCTCCTCTCGGCATTGCCCTTCTTTCTTATTTCCTTTTTCATTTTTCATTTTTGGAAAATGGTGAATAGTAGCCCCTTATACAGTGGACCCAAATGATATTAAGAAAGTTGTAGAAGAATGTAGAAAAATGAAGAAAGTTCGTACTTTTCCATTTTGACCCCGAATTACTATTCATCCGAAATTTTGACTTACGTTTTTGATCAACTTCTGCTCCGATTTGGGAAAATGTTCAACGCGGAAGTTGTAGGTCTTGATCTCAAATTTCTTAAGATATAAAATTCATAAAAATCGGAGTTAATACGGAAATGTTATGCCCCAAATACCACGGGCTATCCAAAGGAAACTGTACAGTCTCGTCCCGGGATTTCGAGGTATTTACCGATTATCCCCAAGGTCATTCCTCGAGTATATTTAGGTCTCAACATGATTTATTTTATGTGTCTTCGTCCCGTACGTAGCAGTACATTGTATACAGTAGTAAAATCTACCGGTCATTACAAATTCTCCCCCCTAAATAGGATTCGTCCTCGAATCCTTTCTAAACTCGGGGCCTCGCCACATACCCACGGGTTCACGGTCTCGCTTCAAACTATCAGCCTTACTGACTTTATACTCAAAATCATCTCGCCATACTTGTTAGAATTCTTACTTTTTAAAAACTAACTCACGTTCATCTCAATCTTTCCGTTATCTTGGCTTCTGTTTTCTGCTCGATACTTTTAATTGTAGATCGAGAGGGAACTCATTGTTCTGTTTTAAAACTTCCTGCTCAATACTTCACGCTATGGTCATGTCTCAACTTTTATAGTGTATCAAGGAATCTCATTTTCTAGACTTTTCATTATACTCGACTTACTTAAGCTCATTTCCCACTTGAGCTATTTACTCCGAAGAATACAAGGTTCATAGTTTAGATCTATATCTTCCAGCTTTTGATTATTTAGACTTGTTATTATCATCTGAAAGGAGATATAACTTAAGAGCCTATTTACTAAGAACTCAATGCCTTCTAAACTTATTTTGTATAATTACTAGGCTAAGCTTTTCTTCCTTTACTGGCAGATCTTTTATCTCTGAAGGTGTTTTGCACTTTCTTGCAACTGAGCTCCTTTACTACAGCTTTGACCCTGGAAGGTATATACGTACACGCGTTCATATTAGGCTGCTTACCGGTTTCTCTCTATCATTCCCTATCTCTGCTTATCTGTATAACTCATGACTTTGTAATGTAGGGTCTACTTCTTATATACCTTGTCCTCTATTATTGTCCACTTTAATGATTTTTACTAAGAAAGTTGGGTCCGGTAGTTTCGCTGGGGGCTGAACTGTATGCACATTTCTACTTAAACTGCACTATTGATGTAATTCACTTGTTTCTTTTCTCATGCCGACTTTAATCCATTCTTTTCTTCATACCCTTATGCGGGGCGGCTTCAACTCATTAAATCTGTTTTATTCTCCATTCAAGTTTATTGGTCTTCTTTATTTATTCTTCCTAAGTCATTTATTAAGATGGTGGAGACGATTCTCCATTCTTTCCTTTGGAAGGGTAGTGAGCTCACCTCTTCTGGGCGAGAGTGGCTTGGAGTAAAGTTTGTTTACCTCCCAAGGAGGGGGGTTGGGGATTAAGAGATTGGAATCTTGGAATAGAGCGGCTATTGTTAAGCACATTTGGTTCCTTTGTTCTGGCCAGGTTTCTTCTTGGTCGAATTGGGTTCAGTCTTATTTGTTGAGGGGGAGAAGTTTTTGGGAGGTGCCTTGCCCTACAGATTGCTCTTGGAGTTGGCGTAAGATTTTGGAGCTTCGTTCTTGGTCCCGGCGGCGGATGAGAGTTAGGATTGGGAATGATGAGAAGACTTTATTGTGGTTTGATTTTTGGCATCCTATGGGTCCGATTGTGGATACGTTGGGTGAGAGAGTGATTTATGACTCTGGCTTGGATAGAATGGCTACAGTTGCTTCCATTATTTCTGATTCTTCTTGGCGATGGCCCCCATCTAGGTCTGCCGCCCTTGTTGATCTAGCTCGGGCCCTTCTTCTGAATCCTTCTAGCTTGAGGGAGGATGAGCTGGTTTGGGTGGATGATAGTAGAGGGAGATTTCAGTGGATAGTGCCTGTAATGCTATGCGGTCATGGGAACCTTGGTGCATTGGTTTCGAGTTGTTTGGTTTCCGGAAGGGCATTCCCCGCCATTCCTTTTTGCTTTGGATGTCTATTCAGGAAGGCCTTTGTACTCAGGATAGTTTGATGAGGTTTGGTATCTTTTTTTGCTCGCGATGTTTTCTGTGGTTGTTCTAGTGAGGATATTGATCATCTTTCTTCTAGTGCTCTTTCTCTTCTAAGGTCTGGGTCTACTGTGGCTGGCCTTGTGACAAGAAACCCACTTGAAATTCGAAAAAATCAAGCAAACCCCAAGTATTCTTTCTTAAGCCCCAAGAACCTTAATCAATGATTTCGTAAGAACAAAACCCATCCAAGATCAGCCCTAAACCACCATGAAACATTGCCCATGATAACTCAAAAACATGAATCAGTACGTTTTGCTAGCAATGGAGACGCCACTAAGCTTGCTAAACTTAGATAAGTCGATTTGAACTTGAAAAGGGGAATCCCTCCCTTACAAGATTTCGGCCAAAGCCAAAGCTTAAAAGCTTCAAGTTTTCTTACAAATTCGTGGATCCCTTCAAATGAAGAAGAAAGCAAGTTTAAATAGTGTTACAAAAGAAACCCTAAAGGCAAAAGACCATAATGACCCTAAAAACGAAAATACAACAAATATCAAGTCTTTAAGTCTTCAAAATTCTATGAAGCTTTACTCTAAACTGATTTGGGCCAAGTGAAATGGTTTTGGGCCCTTTCCATCGAAGCCCACATGCATCTCTATTTGTTTGTTGCAGTCGGCCATAAAACTCTGAACTAATCCCCCATTGCTTCTCTGAGTCTTTTGGTCCTCTGCCTCGTAATTGGCCCTTCTGGCACTTGTAATGTGTCATTTGGTTTGTTGTCGGCCTGGATCATGTCATCCCCCTCCCTCTTGAAAAGGATTCGACCTCGAATCTGTACCTGCATCAAAAGGAGTTAAGTCAGAAACATTAAATGTAGCAGACACATTATACTTACCTTGTAAATCCAGCTTGTATGCATTGTCATTAATCCGTTCCAAAACTTGAAATGGACCATCCCCTCTCGTTGTATCTTAGATTTACGTTGTTCAGGAAATCTCTCCTTGCGCATGTGTACCCAAACCCATTCTCCAGGCTGAAATACCACACGCTACTTTCTTCTTCCCTTATTAGCATGAGAAGCATATTGCTCATTCTTTCGTTGTATTTGCTCTCTTGCTTTCTCATGTATGTGCTTCACCACAAAATCGGCTTTCTTTTTTCCATCTAGCCCCGCATGCTCATCAACAGGCAAAGGTAACAAATCCAATGGAGTTAGTGGCTGAAAACCATAAACAATTTCAAAAGGTGAAAATGATGTAGAAGAATGAATGCTACGATTATATGCAAACTCAATAAATGGCAAACAATCTTCCCAACTCTTCAAATTCTTGCCAACTATAGTGCGCAATAATTGAGATAAAGTCCTATTAACTACTTCTGTTTGTCCACCAGTCTGTGGATGACATGTGGTAGAATACAATAGTTTGGTGCCTAGTTTAGCCCACAACACCTTCCAAAAATGGCTAAGGAACTTAACATCTCTATCAGATACAATACTCCTAGGTATACCATGGAGTCGCACTATGTCTCTGAAAAATAAATCTGCAATGTTTGTAGCATCATCGGTTTTATGACATGCAATGAAATGAGCCATTTTACTAAACCTATCAACTACAACAAAGATTGAATCTCTACCCCTTTTTGTCCTAGGCAAACCTAACACAAATCCATCGATATATCAACCCAGGGTTCACTAGGTACAGGCAAAGGAGTATACAAACCATGTGGCATTAATTTAGATTTAGCATGCTTACATGTTAGACACTTATCACAAATACGCTCAACATCACGTTTCATTTTAGGCCAATAAAAGTGCTCATGTAAAATAGCTAAAGTCTTAGTAATCCCAAAATGCCCCATCAAACCTCCCCCATGCGCTTCCTTCACAAGCAACTCACGCATACTACAAGCAGGAACACACAATCTGTTCACTTTAAATAAGAATCCTTCATGAATGTAAAACTTTCCAAAAGATGACTTTGCACAAGTAGCAAAAATCTCACCAAAATCAGAATCACACTCATATAATTCCTTAATCAATCAAATCAATCCCAACATCCGTGCATGCATTGAAGTAAGTAAAACATACCTGCGAGATAATGCATCAGCCACTATGTTTTCTTTACCTTGCTTGTAGCGTATAACATATGGAAATGACTCAACGAATTCCATCCATTTTGCGTGTCGCTTATTCAGCTTACCTTGACCCTTCAAGTGTTTTAATGATTCATGGTCGGTGTGGATCACAATTCTTTAGGCCACAAGTAGTGCTGCCATGTCTCAAGTGCTCTCACAAGCGCATATAACTCTTTGTCATACGTGGGGTACCTCAAAGCTGCTCCATTCAGCTTCTCACTAAAATAGGCTATTGGCCGCTTTTCTTGCATGAGAACTGCTCCAATACCTAACCCTGATGCGTCGCACTCAATCTCAAATGTCTTCTCGAAGTTGGGTAGTGCTAAAATGGGTGCACTGCATAACTTCGCTTTAAGATCCTGGAATGCTCGCTCTTGCGCCTCGCCCCATTGAAAACCAACTGTCTTCTTTACTACCTCAGTCAATGGCGCGGCAATGCTACTGAAGTCCTTGACAAATCTCCTATAGAACTCGCTAACCCATGAAAGCTTCGGACTTCTGTCACTGTAGTTGGTGTAGGCCATTCCTGAATTGCCTTTACCTTCTCCACATCTACCTCGATGCCATCTGCACTCACAACAAAGCCAAGAAAAACAATTCTATCCATGCAAAATGTGCATTTGTCAGAGTTAGCATACAATTGTTCTTTTCGTAAAACATCAAGTACATGCTTCAAATGCATCACATGCTCATCTACTGTTTTACTGTAAACTAAGATGTCATCAAAATAAACCACAACAAACTTACCTAAAAATGCACGCATAACATGATTCATCAATCTCATAAATGTGCTAGGTGCGTTTGAAAGACCAAATGGCATAACTAACCATTCATACAAGCCATACTTAGTCTTAAATGCAGTTTTCCACTCATCTCCCTCTC
This sequence comes from Zanthoxylum bungeanum, assembly GCA_019454045.1. NCBI lineage: Eukaryota > Viridiplantae > Streptophyta > Magnoliopsida > Sapindales > Rutaceae > Zanthoxylum > Zanthoxylum bungeanum. The sequence continues at coordinate 25,134 of SKCR01054773.1, read as the reverse complement.
TCATCATGCGAATTTGATGGTATCCACTCTTCAAATCAATCTTACTAAAAATTTTGGAACCATGCATTCATTCATCCAACATGTCATCTAGTCTAGGAATGGGGTGACGATACTTTACCGTAATATTGTTGATAGCTCGACAGTCAACACACATACGCCACGTCCCATCTTTCTTAGGAACTAGAAGCACTGGTACTGCACAAGGACTCATGCTTTCCCTTACATACCCCTTGTCCATCAACTCCCGTACTTGCCTTTGTAGCTCCTTTGTCTCATCGGGATTACTCCTATAAGCCGGTCTGTTAGGAATGACTGCTCCAGGTATGAAGTCTATCTGGTGCTCAATACCTCTAATGGGTGGAAGCCCACTAGGTATGTCATCTGTCAGTACGTCACTGTAATCCTGCAAAAGAGATGAGATAGACACAGGAAGCAAATGGTCAGAGTTAGTAAAATAAATATGAGGCTCCTTGTAGACTAACAATAGCATGAGCTTGCTAGCCTTGAATGCTTTTCTCGCTTCACCCTCACCCATATAGAAACTCTTTTTAACTCTCCCTTTTGTTTCCCTCTCACGTTCACTCACACTTCCCTTGGAACTCCCCCACGGCCCTGGCCTTATTTTTCTCACCAGATACATCACTCTCACTAGTCTCACCCAAGGTGGTGTTTCCCTTCGCTCTCTCTTTGTCACGCTCAAGTTGCAACTTAACCTGATCTTCATGGACTTGTGCAGGTGTAAGTGGGTATAATGTAATGGGTTTTCCCTTATGCTGAAAAGAGTACTTGTTCTTGAACCCATCATGAATAACCTTCTTATCAAACTGCCACGGCCTGCCCAAAAGAATATGCCCAGCATGCATCGGTATCACATCACATAGGACATCATCTGTGTATGGCCCAATGGTAAAGCTCAATAATACCTGCTTTGTCACACTTATTTCCCCACAATCATTTAACCACTGCAACTTGTAAGGCTTCGGATGTCTCAAGCAACTCAACTCAACCCCATCGCCCAATCAAAGCTGTGCTAGCAACATTAGTACAACTGCCCCCATCTATGATCATACTACATCCCTTGCCATTCACACGACACCTAGTATGGAAAATGTTCTCTCTCTGCTGCACACTCTCATCCTCGACAACATGAGCACTCAAAGCACGCTTGACAACTAAGGATAAGTTATCCAGCGGATATGCAGCTCCCTCATGGTCACTAGCATCCTCCAACTCTGGCATCTCCTCCTCGACCTCACTATCGGTAGAGTACACCTCTCCACTCTTTTTATCAATCACTAAGGTACGCCTATTGGGACATTGTGAAGCATAGTGTCCCATGCCCAAACACTTGAAACACTTGACATCCTTAGTTCTAGCAGCTGCACCCTCAGGTTTTGGTCTAGTTTTGCTCGGTTCTGTAGCTTCTTTACCCTTGGCACTAGGTTCGGCCCTAGGCTTATTAAAGCCTCCACTAAACTCGCCTCTAGGCTTATCAAAGCCTCCATCTCGCTTCTCATTCGGAACCCATTTTCCTTTCATTGCAGAAGTAGCCTGAGTACCAAATCTGGATGTTGACCTTTTCTTGAGTTGCCTTTCCTACCTTGATAGCCATGTGAAGCATATCCTCCAAATCAACATAGTGATGCAACTCCACCATGTTTGCAATCTCTCTATTCAATCCCCCTAGAAACCGTGCCATAGTAGCTTCTGCATCCTCAACTACATTTGCCCTTATCATGGCAACTTCCATCTCTGTGTAATAGTCCTCAACACTTTTAGTCCCCTGATACAGATGTTGTAGTTTCTGATACAATTCCCTATAGTAATGGCTGGGTATAAATCTCTTCCTCATGAGACCTCTAAGTTCTGCCCATGTCTGAACCGATCTCTCATAATTTCTCCTCCGTGTAGAGACAATCTGATCCCACCAAATCATAGCATAATCGGTAAACTCAATTGCTGCCAGATTGATCTTCTTCTCGTCTGAGTAGTGATGACAACTGAAAATCAATTCTATTTTCTTTTCCCATTCTAAATAAGCTTCAGGATCATTCTTGCCGTGGAATGTTGGTATCTTGATCTTGATGCTACCTAGATCACCATCTACATCTCTTCTTCGCCTACCATATCCTCTCCGATCATAATCCTCTCTTCTGGCATCAAATGCACCTCTATCATCAAACTGTCTATCCCTCCTATCATTCCTCCTATCAAACCTCCTATTAGGCCTCCTATCATGCCTAGGCTGAAATCTCTCCTCCACATCATCAAAACCATCAGGATCATCAAACTCATTTTCAGCTTCCTCTTCATCTGGTGGTACATACTGTGGTGGTACTCGGCGAGGTGGCACATTGTGAGGTGGTGGTACATTCTGAGGTGGTGGTACTCTGGGACCGCTACCAGTTTGAATACTCTCTACACTCTTGGACAATCTCTCCAAGGCAGTATTCATGTTCTCCATCATATCTGTAAATTTCCTATCCAAAGCCTCAAGTTTTTCATCAATAGTTAGACCTGCCATCTCAACACTAAACAAACAGATTAGAAATAACAAGAAAGTAAAGCAAATATGTAAATCCTCACAATCTCACGTGTTTACACTCGAATGATATCACTCCAATCGTGTTTGCACTCTATTGGCTTTTACCCGATACTGTGTGCTCACATTCGCTGCCTTTTACCACTCTTGAGTTCTTCCTCAATTCAAATCAAATGAATCAAACTCAATCCAAGAATACACAAACTAAATGTAGTCCTCAAGCCAGCATGAAACACAAAGGACTAATAATGTATATAGGGCAGGTGGAAAATGCAAATAAAAGAATGGTAATGACGAAGACTCAATCAAAAAGACTTAAACTAGAGTATTCGGAATAAGGAATTAACCAATAACGTATGAGAAAATAAACATGCAATTCACGGTCGTATGCAATTTCGGACGAAATTTTGGAGCCTCAATTTTTTGATGGATTACACCACCCGGACACCTAAATGATAATATGGAACCAACCAAAATCAACCAATTTTCGGACTTTTTTACTCTTTTTTTTTTTTTTTTTTTTTTTTTTTTTCAGGTGATCACTCGTCACTCAAGTCCACGAAAAAAAAAATGCTAAGTATCAACCCACTAATGTTCAAGTCTGATATGAAATTGAATGCAAAGTCTAATTCTTTAAGAATCTGGTGTTGATGTTCTTCCTCAGGATGAATCTGACCTAGCTTCCTTTCTTTCTCTTCTTTCTTTCTTTTTTTTTTTTAAATGATTCACTTTGGTTTTAGAAAGAAATCACACAGCCGCTTTAAGAACATGTTTATTCTTCAACATAGGTTAAAAAAAACAGAATGTTAAGAAGGAACTGATATGAAGAACACAATAAAAACCCAGATCTGGAAATTAACAACAAAGATGAACTGATATGACGAAGGAACAGAAAACCCAGATTTAACAGAAAATTACAAGACAGAATATAACCCAGAAACAACAAATCGAAAACAGAAACAACAAATCGAAAACATAAACAACAAACAAGATCCAACAACTACTGGAACAAGAACAACAATAAGTAAACAGAATCAAACAACACAAAAGGATAGGAAAATCAGACCTTGGAACCCTGAGCTCTAGATACCAAATGACAAGAAACCCACTTGAAATTCGAAAAAATCAAGCAAACCCCAAGTATTCTTTCTTAAGCCCCAAGAACCTTAATCAATGATTTCGTAAGAACAACCCATCCAAGATCAGCCCTAAACCACCATGAAACATTGCCCATGATAACTCAAAAACATGAAATCAGTACGTTTTGCTAGCAATGGAGACGCCACTAAGCTTGCTAAACTTAGATAAGTCGATTTGAACTTGAAAAGGGGAATCCCTCCCTTACAAGATTTTCGGCCAAAGCCAAAGCTTAAAAGCTTCAAGGTTTTCTTACAAATTCGTGATCCCTTCAAAAGAAGAAGAAAGCAAGTTTAAATAGTGTTACACAAAAGAAACCCTAAAGGCAAAAGACCATAATGACCCTAAAACGAAATACACAAATATCAAGTCTTTAAGTCTTCAAATGCCTATGAAGCTTTACTCTAAACTGATTTGGGCCAAGTGAAATGGTTTTGGGGCCCTTTCCATCGAAGCCCACATGCATCTTCTCTATTTGTTTGTTGCAGTCGGCCATAAAACTCTGACTAATCCTACCATTGCTTCTCGAGTCTTTGGTCCGCTGCCTCGTAATTGGCCCTTCTGGCACTTGTAATGTGTCATTTGGTTTGTTGTCGGCCTGGATCATGTCACTATGTGTGGGTTAGATTGGAGTTGTCGAGATTGGCTTCAGACTGTTGAGTGGATGTGTTAGTTTTCCTGACGCCCTCTTTGCGTATCTTCTTGTTCGGCTATCTTTTGTCGCGTCAGTTTACCATTTATAGAGGGAGAGGAATTCCCGCACTCATGATGCGCCTCTTCGGCCTATTTTTGTCCTACTTAGTGATATTGTTTTTTATGTTCGAAAATGTGCTAGCTTTTTTACGGAAGGTGAATCCATCTTATGACAATAAATGGCTTCATATATCCTGGCACTTGCCCGATAACATTTTCATGTTGATCTTCTTTTGCTTGTAGCCTTTCGGCTTTTCTTCTAGGAGGGCCTGTCCTCTTTAGTAGTCTGGGGTATGCCCCTTTGCTCTTGTATAGTTTTCTTTTGGATTAATACACACGTACTTTATCCAAAAAAAAAGTCTAGTTGCAGTGTTCCTCACTGATTTGTTCTCCAAAGTCTAGTCCTGTCAAGGGTCATCATTCAAACATACATACACGTGTCATACCCATAGGTTTCACTCCATAGAATAGTTGCAACTCTGTAGTAGATTATTTTCTAGATTCCGTACTATTCTACACATCTACCAAACCACCCATACTCGTGGCTTAGGCCGTCCCAAACCCATAGTGGTTTGGTCAACTAAGTCTGGGGCTGGGTACTTAACGTGCTTAACATGAACTAACACGTAAGGGATCTTTTTCTTACTAGGTATTCTTCTACTACTATCACTGAACCTCCATAGCTTTGCTTCTAATCTTTTTCATTAACACTCTTTCTTGTCTTCTGTTTGGTCTTATGCTACGCTAAGAACTTCTGTGGCCTATGTCTTCGTCTTCTCTTCTGAGAAATATCCTCTTCCTCTACATACTTACTATTCATCAAACCTTGGTTTCTTAAAATCTCTACTTGGGTTGGAAACCAAGCAAAACCCCAGCATCTTTCTCAAACCCCCAAGAACTTTGAATACTGATTTTGTAGAACAAAACCCAACCAAGATCAGCCCCTAACCACCATGAAACTCACTTCCATGATAACCACAAGCATGAAATCAGATTGTATTTTTATAGCAATGGAGACGCCACTAAGTTGCCAAGCTTAGATAAGTCAATTTGAACTTGAAAAGTGGAATCCTCCCTCAACAAGGTTTCGGCCATAGCCAGGCAAAGCTCAAGCTTTTCTTCTCTCTTTCAAATTTTGTATATTACGTTGGTTCTCTCCATAATACAAAGAAGAGTCATATAATAAGGGTTACAAGAGAGTAAAAAACTAAAATGAACCTAGAGCTAAATTACCAAAAGCCCTAAGTCAAGCACCTCAACCACGACCATTAAGGTCCTTTTTCACCTAAATAAACTTAAAACAAAGATTAGAAGCGAATCTCACTTAAGCTAATTGAGGTGTTTACATGCTATAGTAAATTGACGTGATTCCGGGTAAGTAGAGATCTAAGCATAATTAAGCCTAATGGCATAGTCAACCATGCTAATTACATCATAAATAAAGTCAACATGTCAAGCAAAAATGACAAAAATGCCCCCATTTGGCCGAATTCACATAGTCCTAAAATAGGTCAAATCGGGGGTCAAAAGGGTGCTGGTACTGAAGCTGCTCTGGTATGCTTCAGTCTGAGCTGATCTGGGTCAAATGAAATAGCTTAGGGACCTCTTTGGTTATGCCCATATGTGTCTCTGGTGTGCACTTAACTTGGTTGCTGCAACTGGTCACATAGCTCTGAGCTAGTCTCGCAAAGGCCTCTCTGATCTTCTTTGCTATTTGGCGTGTGATTGGACTTGTTGGCAACTGCATGGATTCTTCCAAGTTGTTAGCTGCATCCTGTAATGTCTCTGGTGTGGTTGGACTCATGTCATTCCCTCCTTTTTGAAAAGGATTCGACCTCGAATCTGAACCTGCATTAAAAATAAAATAAGTCAGAGACATTAAACATTGCAGAAACGCCAAACTCACCAGGAAGATCAAGCTTGTAAGTATTGTCGTTGATCCGCTCCAAGACTTGAAATGGACCATCTCCTCTTGGTTGCAACTTGGATATTTTCGTCTTGCATATAAAGCCACACCCAATTGCCGGGGTCATACACAATGCGTTGGAAACCTATTATTCTCACCAACTCTGCCTTTCCCTTATCATTCATACTCCCAAGCTTAATAACAATCAAAGATAATAAATCCATATGAGTTAAAGAATTAGAATCATAATCAATCTCACAAGGCAAGTAAAAACTAGAAGAATGAATGCATCTATTATATGCAAACTCTGGCCCCGCTATTGCGTCTGTGATCTTCTTAGCTCTTTGGCGTGTGATTGGGCCTGTTGGCAATTGCAAAGGCTCTAATGTTCCTTGGGTGACTGCATTCATGTCAAATGTTGTCCCTTGGATCATGTCACATTGGTTTCTTAAAATCTCAACTGTTACTGTACTACTACTTTATTTCTGCACTACTCCATCTTATCAACTTCTTTCTCAACTCTTTTATTCGGAACCATCACTTACTTTATTTCATTCTTAATCTGAATCTGAAAGTCTTATGCTTCTAATCTTCTTTTACTATACTTTTACTTAATCCTGAGAACATCCTTAAGTAACTTTGAAGATTTGTTTCTATGATAGTTATCGACGAGGGTTGGGAGGGTGGGTGGGACCTTGTTCTGTAACCGTTCTAGCTATGGTGATCTAGTTGCACATACGGCTGAATTATAAGCCTAGAACTCTCGGGCATATATGTCTGGTAATATTTCCTACATTATGGTACTACTACTAAAACCGTCTGGTTGTCTCTTCCACTTTACTTTGATTATGTACAATTATCGAACTCACTATCTCTTTTGAAAAGTTCTTCTAAGATCGCGTTTTCTAAAAACTTCCTCGTACTGCCTCTGAGCTTTTTCTTGTCTTATCTCTGTTGTCTGGCCTTTAAAGTCTTTACTTTCTCTCTCTGAGTGTTGCTACACTCTCTTGTTATTCCTCTTTAATAAACTTATCTTACTGCTTAAGTTTCTTTCTTTTCTCAGTTTCTTGAACTTATTACTTCTCTATTCTTATGAAAGTTCTCTTTCAGCCTCGAATGTCTAGGATATCTTTTACTAAATCTCCAAGTTAGTTATTGCCTTTTTACCTAACCTTTCCCTTCTCATCTTAGTTCCTTGAATTTCCTTATATCCTTATTTCCCTGGAAACTCTCTCATCTTTGATTGTTTACGGTATCTTTTTACTGAACCTTGGGTTCAAATACCATTCTTTATCTAATTCCTCCTTCTCATTACTGTGGGTCCTTTGATAAGTCTTTCACTTTAATCGATCCCCCTGATTTCTTGATAATTCTAAATCTTTACCCTTTTAATGGCTCCTTAAGTTAATAATAACTTCTAGACTAGCTCAACTCATTATGACTTCCACTATTCTGGCTTATGCTGCTTGTCTATGTGACAAGAACTCACTTGGGTTGGAAACCAAGCAAACCCCCAAGCAACTTTCTCAAAACCCCAAGAACTTTGAATACTGATTTTGTAGGAACAAAACCCAACCAAGATCAGTCCCTAACCACCATGAAACTCACGTCCATGATAACCACAATCATGAAATCATATTGTATTTTGCTAGCAATGGAGACGCCACTAAGTTGCCAAGCTTAGATAAATCAATTTGAACTTGAAAAGGGGAATCCCTCCCTCAACAAGGGTTCGGCCATAGCCATGGAAAGCTCAAGCTTTTCTCTCTTTCAAAATGCTGTATATTACGTTTTTTTTTTTTGACTCTTTTTTTTCCTCTTTTCTTTTGTCTCTCACACTCAAAGTGTATACAAAGCAAATGAAATACAATGCAAATAACAAGATTACCACATTCGGTAATTTTCAAGTTATATCCTTAATACATATAAATACAACTCAAATGACAATGTAACTCATATAATCAATTCGACAAAGTGGTAATATCTACCTTTCAACTTGCAAATGAGTATAAATGATCTAGTTACAATGTAACTAACTCAATTTCGAATTCAGCCAAGTCAAATTACAAGCCAAATAAATAGTTTATGCAAGCAACTAAGTGATGCAGCTATTTGTCTCTTCAAGTACCTTAAAAACAAATGATTACACACAAGTTCCCATGTCAAGCTAATGATGAATTTATTGCCTCTTCACTTATAATAACAATATTTCAAGAGGTGGCAAGTGATACTTGCTTGGATACACACGAATTTAGTGAAAATTTGGTGCACTCAACCTTGCTTCACTTGATTCTTCAACATTAACAACACAAATCAGCAAGATAACAATGATACAACTCACTCAAATCACCAAATTTGGTGCATTCAGATTTTTTTCATCAAATACACATTCACATTCATCAATAATGCACTCAATCTTTCTTTCTTTTCACTCAAACTCACAAGATTGTGCTAACTTCACAAGAATGCAAACAAGTAAGCTCACGTAAATACCAAGATGAATGATGTCAATTCTGATTTTTTTGAAAAGTTTATATGAATAATACCTATGGAAACAACACTAATTGCATGTATTCAACAATAGCAAGACAAGATATATCAATAAATCTCACTAGGTCGAATCTGATCTGATTCTTTTTTTTTTTTTTGGATTTTTGACACTAATAACTTAATAACAATGTTAAACACGTCCTAGTAACATAGAATTAACAAACTAAACACTTGATTCAAGCAAAGAAAACAAAAGCCCCAATTTTGACCTAAGTAGCCAAAGATTAACTCAAAGAAATACTCATGATCAATCAAAAACACTCAAGGAAAGAATGTTATTCATGTTATTTTGATCACAAATCAACAAGAATCAGCAAGAAACAACAAAGAACACACAAGAACACCAATGGCCGAAATCAACAACACAACACAACAACAAAAGATGAATACAAGATTAAACAACACAAATGATAGGAAATCAGACCTCAGAACCCTAAGCTCATGATACCAAATGACAAGAACTCACTTGGGTTGGAAACCAAGCAAACCCCCAAGCATCTTTCTCAAAACCCCCAGAACTTTGAATACTGATTTTGTAGGAACAAAACCCAACCAAGATCAGCCCCTAACCACCATGAAACTCACGTCCATGATAACCACAAGCATGAAATCAGATTATATTTTGCTAGCAATGGAGATGCCACTAAATTGCCAAGCTTAGATAAGTCAATTTGAACTTGAAAAGGGGAATCCCTCCCTCAACAAGGTTTCGGCCATAGCCATGGAAAGCTCAAGCTTTTCTCTCTTTCAAAATGTTGTATATTACGTTGTTGTCTGTGATCTTCTTAGCTCTTTAGCGTGTGATTGGGCCTGTTGGCAATTGCAAAGGCTCTAATGTTCCTTGGGTGACTGCATTCATGTCAAATGTTGTCCCTTGGATCATGTCACTATGTCTCTTTAAACTCATTGATTGGCTGTCTAGTTGTCTCGCAATTTACCTAACCTATCAATTGCTCTTCTTACTATTCCTCCTCTTACTAGATTCTAAGTTGAGCCTATTACTTCCATAAGGATCTTCAAATACACACTTCTACTTACACTTAAGCTTGATAACGCTATGGTTAGGTATTTGCACGTTTTCTAGAATTGAGGTTTCTGGAAGGGAGGGTCATCATGATTTCCGCGGGGACCTGGTTGACTGTGTCCATGTCTTAGGATTCATTACTCGTTATTGATTTCTCCTAGGTCTTCACTTATCTTACTATCTCAAAACTTCTTTTCTTATTCCACTATTCATACTGAATCTTCCTGCCACTTCTATTTCCTTCTTACTGTCTCCATCTTCTCTACACCATATTACTGAGGCTAGTGGTGGTTCGCTTTTCTGGCTATTTCCTAAATCTTTGCTCTTTGCTCTTGCCATTAACCACAACTATGACGCTTTGTTCTATGGTCCATACTAGTACCTTCATTGCTTCTAAAAAATCCATATCCTCACGGGGTTGTTCTTTTATACTTCCTTGGTTTTCTACTGGCTGGTAGGCTGATCCTTAGGTTCTACCGTATTGGTCTATCTTGTGGACTTTTACTAGTGATGCAAACCTTGTGCTGACTTGTCTTATCCTCTGGGCTACACTGGGTTCTCTTTCTAATAACTTCGAATCTTTCTTAATCTCTTTCTGGGTGATCAATCTTCTGAGATCCTATGTGAACTCTCGTCAGTTTTCTTATAGTCGTCTATGTCTATGCTGGTAGGGACGAAAGTAAACATCTTATGTCTCGACGAGCTTTGATATCCTTATTCTGGTGTTCTGCGTCCTGGTATGGTCTATTCCTCATGTGAGGTAGGTATGAGGTAAGCTCTATCAGGGCAACTTCCTTATCTGGTGTCACAATAAGGTTTGAAGACTAGATATGTTTGAGGTCTTGTCTCTATCAGATTGTGGGGGTTAAGTTAACTAACCATTTCTATTTCTTACTTGGGGATCTTGATTGGGGTTTGGGTATCTAGAATTCTCTAAATCCTTTTTGGCATCTAGGTCCATTAGGGCTATTAAGACTAATCTGGGTCTTCTTACTCCTGTTGTCTCCCCGGCTATTCTTTGTTACTCGGGGAACTCACTAGCTATAAGAAGATCTCGATGGCTATTGAATTTATTTGGAAGAATTTCCTAAGGAGGAAATGAGTCTTGCTAAGAATTTCCTAAGATCTCGATAGCTATAATACATGCTGGGGCTTTCTCTATTCCCTTGGCTACTTTAGGTTCCTGTACTTTCTTAATGATCTGATCATGTATCTTCTATCTTTTCTTACTTTTAACTACTAATCATCCTTGTACTTTTCTTATTTCTCTTTTAGCTTTATCTTTATCTTTTACTTTCTTGGATAACTTTCTTTGGAACTTACTATCTGGTTCCCTAGCTTGTACTGAACATCGGGGATGAAATCTAGGATGATTACAAAATGATTCCTAACTAGAGCAAGGAAAAATGATTCGGAGGACTTGGAAATACTTAATTCTTATATAAATGCAAATAAAATATCGTAATTCTTATACATATAAGTACATACCATTACAACTTGGCAAACACGCTTTATAACTTCTGATATTCTCATCGGTTTCAAATCATCCATTTATTTCACATACCATACACAATCCATACATAACCCGAGTTCTATCATACATATACACTCAGAGACATTTACAATCATCATACAACCAACCACGAAGCATACTGATATGATCCAAGGGTACCCTCCAAAGGGTCCTCGATGACAGAGTTCAATTGGGCTTATTGTGGGTCAATTTGTATTCAATCTTCAAGTCCAAGACAACTTTCAAACCTAAAGAACCGGATTGGAATGGATGAGAATGACGCAAGCCCAATACAGAAGTAGTTTTGACGAATCAAGCCGAATCAAGTCCGACACCAAACATTCAGCCAAGATAAGACTTAATGGGCTTGAGACACATAAGGCCACGAAATTTAGGAGCTTTTGGTGCAAGGAGACAACTTTAGACATTTTGGGAAAAGTTTTCCACATTTGTTGACTTATTAGGCATCTTTGTTGGATTTTTGTGATTTTGTTGTTTTTCCTTTATTGAATTTCTTGGCAAAGTTTTTGATTAAGTTTCTATTACTTTTCACTTTCTTGGAAAGTTGTCTGGGTTGTTAAATGACCATTAAGGGCATAGCTTTAATTAGCCATAAGTTAGCAATTTAGGGTGTTTTGGTCTTTTTAAATATTAGGGTTTCTTTTATTGTACTATATATGTAACATTTAAAGAATCATCAAATTTCGAAATTAGCTTCATCTTGAAAGCTTGGCTTTGTCCAAAATGCTTAAGGGAGGGATTTCACTGATTTCATGCAATCGACTTATCTAAGGCATGGAAACCTTAGTTGCATCTCCGTGCTAGCAGAACACTACAAGGAATCATCTTAAGGATTCAAAAAGACAAGTTCTGTTGGTTCTTCTTTGTGTCCTTGGAAGGGTTTTGTTCCTACAAAATCAAATTCGCGGTGCTTGGTCCGTTGCGAGGGGTTTGGCTTGGCCTTAAACATCCAAGTGAGTTCCGTGTCATTTGGTATCAGAGCTTAGGGTTTTCGAGGTCTGATATTTCTATCTTTACTTTGTGTTTTTGATTTATTCTTTATTGTGTTTTGAGATGGAAAGAGAATTTAAGACCATGGATATAAATTTTCAAAATAATTTGGTCTTGTCTTTCGTGCGAGATGTCGTATCAACTCTCGAGCATGTAGTATGATCATCAGTAGAAAAGATCCTACTAATTTGCTAGTACTACACTAGGGGAAAAGTTAAAATTACCATGGATACCTATGGATAGACCTTACATATGGATGATGAGTGAATTTGGCGAGGTTGAGGTTAGTCATAGAGTTGTGGTAAGTTTTGCTATTGGGGAAAAATATGTTGATGAGGTAGTTTGTGACGTAGTTCCTATGAGTACTACACATATATCATTGGGCAAACCTTGGTATAAATTTAATAAAGTGGTTTATGATATGGAGAAGAATATGTATAAGGTCAAATAAGGTGAGAAAGTCATTGCATCGTTCCTTTAACACCACAACAAGCATATGATGATGTGTAGTTTTTTCAAAGAAGTACGAGTAGTGAGAGCATGGTAATGTCGATAAAGTACATTATATGGAGCCATCAGAAAATGACATGGGTAATGATATTGTTGAAGAAATTGTTGTAAATGAGATTGTAAGACAACAAGTTGGGGGTAGTAGCCCGAGAGTTTTATTGAAACAGAGATCATTAGCGATGCTAAAATGAGTGAGAATGCTATTGAGGCCATGCGCATTGAGGGAGTAAACACTTGTGAGATCGAGAGTTATGAATGTGTTGTTGTGATTGACATTGTGAGTGGAAATGCTTGTGAGACCGTGAGCATTGAGGGAGTAAACACTTGTGAGGTAGTGTGCTTTGAGGTTGAAAAACATAGTGAAGCTGAGCATTTGTGTGAGGTCTTTACAAGTAAGGTTGAGATAGTGGCCATGGGCGATGATGAAGCGATTCGAGCGAGTGAAAATGAAGTGGATGTGGTAGTGAAGTTTTTACCTAACACATTATGTTTCTTCATTGCAGGTGCAAGTGGTCAACTATGATTCATTTATACTCCAAGATCATCATTCAATTGATTTTGTCATAACTATCTATGATCCAGGTTCAGATTCGAGGACAAATCCATTTCGAGAGAGGGAGAATGATATGATCTAGGGTACCCTCCAGATGGTCCTCGACGACAGAGTTCAATTGGGCTTATTGTGGGTTAATTTGTATTCAATCTTCAAGTCCAAGACAACTTTCAAACCTAAAGAACCGGATTGAAATAGATGAGAATGACTTGCCCAATATAGAAGTAGTTTTGACGAATCAAGCCGAATCAAGTCCGACACCAAAAATTCGGCCAAGACAAGAGTTAATGGGCTTGAGACACATAATTTGGCCTTGTTACATGAAGGCCACGAAATTTAGGAGCTTTTGGTGCAAGGAGACAACTTTAGACATTTTGGGAAAAGTTTTCCACATTTGTTGACTTATTAGGCATCTTTGTTGGATTTTTGTGATTTTGTTGTTTTTCCTTTATTGAATTTCTTGGCAAAGTTTTTGATTAAGTTTCTATTACTTTTGACTTTCTTGGAAAGCTGTCTAGGTTGTTAAATGACTATTAAGGGCATAGCTTTTAATTAGCCATAAGTTAGCAATTTAGGGTGTTTTGGTCTTTTTCAATATCAGGGTTTCTTTTATGTACTATATATTGTAACATTTATTTCTTAATGAAAGAATCATCAAATTTCGAAATTAGCTTCATCTTGAAAACTTGGATTTGTCCAAAATTGCTTAAGGGAGGGATTCCCTTGATTTAATGCAATCGACTTATCTAAGGCATGGCAACCTTAGTGGCGTCTCCGTGCTAGCAGAACACTACAAGGAATCATCTTAAGGGTTCTCAAAGACAAGTTCTTTGTGGGTCATCTTTGTGGACTTGGAAGGGTTTTGTTCCTACAAAATCAAATTCGCGGTGCTTGGCGTTCTATCCGTTGCGAGGGGTTTGCTTGGCCTTAAACATCCAAGTGAGTTTCGCGTCATTTGGTATCAGAGCTTAGAGTTCTGAGGTCTGATTTTTCTATCTTTACTTTGTGTTTTTGATTTAGTCTTTATTGTGTTTTGAGATGGAAAGAGAATTTAAGACCATGGATATAAATTTTCAAAATAATTTGGTCTTCGTCTTTCGTACGAGATGTCGTATCAACTCTAGAGCATGTAGTATGATCATCAGTAGAAAAGATCCTACTAATTTTGCTAGTACTACACAAGTGGAAAATTTGGGATTACCATGGATACCTATGGATAGACCTTACATATGGATGAGTGAATTTGGCGAGGTTGAGGTTAGTCATAGAGTTGTGGTAAGTTTTGCTATTGGGGAAAAATATGTTGATGAGGTAGTTTGTGACATAGTTCCTATGAGTACTACACATATATCATTAGACAAACCTTGGTATAAATTTAACAAAGTGGTTTATGATATGGACAAGAATAAGTATAAAGTCAAATATGGTGAGAAAGTCATTGCTATCATTCCTTTAACACCACAACAAGCATATGATGATGTGCAATATTTTCAAAGAAGTACGAGTAGTGAAAGACATGGTAATGTCGATAAAGTACATTATATGGAGCCATCAGAAAATGACATGGGTAATGATATTGTTGAAGAATTTGTTGTAAATGAGATTGTAAGACAACAAGTTGGGGTAGTAGCCGAGAGTTTTATTGAAACAGAGATCATTAGCGAGGCTAAAATGAGTGAGAATGCTATTGAGGCCATGCGCATTGAGGGAGTAAAACACTTGTGAGACCGAGAGTATGAGTTATGAATGTGTTGTTGTGATTGACATTGTGAGTGGAAATGCTTGTGAGACCGTGAGCATTGAGGGAGTAAACACTAGTGTGCTTTGAGGTTGAAAAACATAGTGAAGCTGAGCATTTGTGTGAGGTCTTTACAAGTAAGGTTGAGATAGTGGCCATGGGTGATGATTGAAGCGATTCGAGCTAGTGAAAGTGGAAATGAAGTG
This sequence comes from Zanthoxylum bungeanum, assembly GCA_019454045.1. NCBI lineage: Eukaryota > Viridiplantae > Streptophyta > Magnoliopsida > Sapindales > Rutaceae > Zanthoxylum > Zanthoxylum bungeanum. The sequence goes on along the minus strand of SKCR01054773.1, from coordinate 9,751 downwards.
GATGTGGTAGTGAGTTTTTACCTAACACATTATTTTTCTTCATTGCAGGTGCAAGTGGTCAACTATGATTCATTTATACTCCAAGATCATCATTCAATTGATTTTGTCATAACTATCTATGATCCAGGTTCAGATTCGAGGACGAATCCATTTCGAGAGAGGGAGAATGATATGATCCAGGGTACCCTCCAGAGGGTCCTCGACGACAGAGTTCAATTTGGCTTATTGTGGGTTAATTTGTATTCAATCTTCAAGTCCAGACAACTTTCAAACCTAAAGAACCGGATTGAAATAGATGAGAATGACTTGCCCAATATAGAAGTAGTTTTGACGAATCAAGCCGAATCAAGTCCGACACCAAAAGTTCGGCCAAGACAAGAGTTAATGGGCTTGAGACACATAATTTGGGCCTTGTTACATGAAGGCCCGAAATTAGAGGAGCTTTTGGTGCAAGGAGAACAACTTTAGACATTTTGGGAAAAGTTTTCCACATTTGTTGACTTATTAGGCATCTTTGTTGGATTTTGTGATTTTGTTGTTTTTCCTTTATTGAATTTCTTGGCAAAGTTTTTGATTAAGTTTCTATTACTTTTGAATTTCTTGGAAAGCTGTCTAGGTTGTTAAATGACCATTAAGGGCATAGCTTTTAATTAGCCATAAGTTAGCAATTTAGGGTGTTTGGTCTTTTTCAATATTAGGGTTTCTTTTATTGTACTATATATTGTAACATTTATTTCTTAATGAAGAATCATCAAATTTCGAAATTAGCTTCATCTTGAAAACTTGGCTTTGTCCAAAATTGCTTAAGGGAGGGATTTCCTTGATTTCATGCAATCGACTTATCTAAGGCATGGCAACCTTAGTGGCGTCTCCGTGCTAGCAGAACACTATAAGGAATCATCTTAAGGTTTCTCAAAGACAAGTTCTTTGTGGGTCATCTTTGTGGACTTGGAAGGGTTTTGTTCCTACAAAATCAAATTCGCGGTGCTTGGGGTTCTATCCGTTACGAGGGGTTTGCTTGGCCTTAAACATCCAAGTGAGTTCCGCGTCATTTAGTATCAGAGCTTAGGGTTCCGAGGTCTGATTTTTCTATCTTTACTTTGTGTTTTTGATTTAGTCTTTATTGTGTTTTGAGATGGAAAGAGATTTGAGACCATGGATATAAATTTTAAAAATAATTTGGTCTTCGTCTTTCGTACGAGATGTCGTATCAACTCTAGAGCATGTAGTATGATCATCAGTAGAAAAGATCCTACTAATTTTGCTAGTACTACTACACAAGTGGAAAAGTTGGGATTACCATGGATACCTATGGATAGACCTTACATATGGATGAGCTAATTTGGTGAGGTTTAGGTTAGTCATAGTGACGCGGAACTCACTTGGAGGATTAGACCAAGCAAACCCTTCACAATGGACAGAACCCTAAGAACCGAAAATTTGATTTTGTAGGAACAAACCCTTCCAAGGCCACAAAGAGACCCACAAAGAACTTATCTTTGAGAACCCTTAAGATGATTCCTTGAGGGTTCTGCTAGCACGAAGATGCCACTAAGGTTGCCACGCCTTAGATAAGTCGATGCATGAAATAAGGGAAATCCCTCCCTTAGAAATTTTTGGACAAAGCCAAGCTCTCAATGGAGATGAATTCGAAATTTGTTACTAGCTTCTCATTAAGATGAAATTGTTTTTAAATTTAGTACAATGAAAGAAACCCTAATGGTGTGCAAAATGACCAAAACACCCTAAGTTGCTAACTAAAGGCTATTAAATGGTCATGCCAATAGACATTTAAATAAACAAAACACAAAGTCAAAAGAAAACAAAGACTTAATCAATAACAAACAAAGACTTCATAAAATAACTTTGCCATAAAAAGTCTAACCAAGTCTTAAAGTGAAAATGACATGATCCAGGCCGACAACAAACCAAATGACGCATTACAAGTGCCAGAAGGGCCAATTACGAGGCAGAGGACCAAAAGACTCAGAGAAGCAATGGGGGATTAGTTCAGAGTTTTATGGCCGACTGCAACAAACAAATAGAGATGCATGTGGGCTTCGATGGAAAGGGCCCAAAACCATTTCACTTGGCCCAAATCAGTTTAGAGTAAAGCTTCATAGGCATTTGAAGACTTAAAGACTTGATATTTGTGTAATTTCGTTTTTAGGGTCTTTGTGGTCTTTTTGCCTTTAGGGTTTCTTTTGTAACACTATTTAAACTTACTTTCTTCTTCATTTGAAGGAATCAACGAAATTTGTAACTCAAAAGCTTAAAGCTTTGGCTATGGCCGAATTCTTGTAAGGGAGGGATTCCCCTTTTCAAGTTTGAATCGACTTATCTAAGTTTAGCAAACTTAGTGGCGTCTCCATTTGCTAGCAAAACACTACAAGGATTCATCTTAAAGGTTCTCAAGGGCAAGTTCTTTGTGGGTCTTCTTGTGGCTTTGGAAGGGTTTTGTTTCTATAAATCAAATTCGCGGTTCTTGGGGTTCTGTCCGTTGCTTGGGGTTTGCTTGGATTTCGAATCCAAGTGGGTTTCTTGTCATTTGGTATCTAGAGCTCAGGGTTCCAAGGTCTGATTTTCCTATTTTTTTTGTTGTTTGATTCTGTTTTTATTTTCGTTCTTGGTTATTTTCGTTTCAATTCTTGTTGGATCTTGTTTCTGTTTTGTTTTGTTTATTTTCTGGATCTGGTTTTGTTGTGAAGCATATTCTGGATCTGGATCTGGTTTTTGTTCTGAAGTATATTCTGGATCTGGTTTTGTTGTGAAGCATTTTCTGGATCTGGTTCTATTGTGTTATGCATATCAGTTCTTTATTTTTCATTTTTCAGTTCTGGGTTTTTTGTTGTTGATTCTTCATATCAGTCTGTAATCTTGTTCATTTCTGGATCTGGGTTTCATTCTGTTCTTCCTATCAGTTCGTCATATTAATTCTGTTCTTTAGCATATGTTGAAGAAATAAGCATGTTCTTTGGGCGGCTGCTGTGTGTTGTTTTCTAAAACCCTAGTGAAGTTTGAAATCTGACTCTGAATTCAGACCCTAAAACGTAGCCTTTGAAATTAGACCCTGTGAAATCAGACTCTCTAAAAACTTAGCCTTTGAAATCTGACTCTGAAATCATACCCTGAAGTTTAGACTCTGAAATCAGACCCTGAAGTTAGACTCTGAAATCAGACCCTCTGAAGTTTAGCCTCTGAAATCATAACCACAGTATCAGCTTCTGAAGTTATCAAAAAAAAAAAAAAGAGAAAAGAAAAAAAAGGACTTCAGTGATAGAGATCACTTGAGCGGAAAAAAAAAAAAAAAAAAAAAAAAAAAAAAAAAAAAAAAAAAAAAAAAAAAAAAAAAGAGTAAAAATTGAATTTTTTGGTTGAATTTAGTTTGTTCCATATTATCATTTAGGTGCCCGTGGAGGGTATCCCATCAAAATTTCTATAGCAGTGCCAAATTTTCTCCCGAAATTGCATACGACCGTGAATTTGCATGCTTATTTTTTTTCCATTGTGCTAATTGTTCACTTCTTTATTACAAATACTCTAGTTTAAGTATTATTGATTGAGTCTTCGTCGTTCCTATTCCTGTTCACATTTCGTTCCACCTGCCCTATATATATATTATTGGGTTCATTGTGTTCCATGCTAGCTTGAGGACTACGCTTGGTTTTGTATTCTTGGATTGAGTGTGATTCACATTTGAATTGAGGAAGAACTCAAGAGTGGTAAAAGGCAGTGATTGTGAGCACAGTATCGGGTAAAAGCCAATAGAGTGCAAACACGAGTGGAGTGATATCATTCGAGTGTAAACACGTGAGATTGTGAGGATTTACATATTTGCTTTACTTTCTTGTTATTTCTATTTGTTTGTTGAGCTTTGAAATGGCAGGTGTTAGTTTAACCGTCGATGAGAAGCTTGCAGCTATGGATAGAAAGTTTACAGATATGATGGAGAACATGAATACTGCTTTGGAGAGATTGTCCAAGAGTGTAGAGAGTATTCAAACTGGTAGTTAGCGGTCCCAGAATACCACCACCTCACTGTGCCACCTCGCCGAGTACCACCACAGTATGTACCACCAGATGAAGAGGAAGCTGAAAATGAGTTTGATGATCCTGATGGTTTTGATGATGTGGAGGAGAGATTTCAGCCTAGGCATGATAGGAGGCCTAATAGGAGGTTTGATAGGAGGAATGATAGGAGGGATAGACAGTTTGATGATAGAGGTGCATTTGATGCCAGAAGAGAGGATTATGATCGGAGAGGATATGGTAGGCGAAGAGATGTAGATGGTGATCTAGGTAGCATCAAGATCAAGATACCAACATTCCACGGCAAGAATGATCCTGAAGCTTATTTAGAATGGGAAAAGAAAATAGAATTGATTTTCAGCTGTCATCACTACTCAGACGAGAAGAAGATCAATCTGGCAGCAATTGAGTTTACCGATTATGCTATGATTTGGTGGGATCAGATTGTCTCTACTCGGAGGAGAAATTATGAGAGACCGGTTCAGACATGGGCAGAACTTAGAGGTCTCATGAGAAAGAGATTTATACCCAGCCATTACTATAGGGGGTTGTATCAGAAACTACAACATCTGTATCAGGGGACCAAAAGTGTTGAGGACTATTACACAGAGATGGAAGTTGCCATGATCAGGGCAAATGTAGTTGAGGATGCAGAAGCTACTATGGCACGGTTTCTAGGGGGCTTGAATAGAGAGATTGCAAACATGGTGGAGTTGCATCATTATGTTGATTTGGAGGATATGCTTCACATGGCTATCAAGGTAGAAAGGCAACTCAAGAAAAGGTCAACATCCAGATTTGGTACTCAGGCTACTTCTCTGCATGGAAAGGAAAATGGGTTCCGAATGAGAAGCGAGATGGAGGCTTTGATAAGCCTAGAGGCGAGTTCAGTGGAGGCTTTAATAAGCCTAGGGCCGAACCTAGTGCCAAGGGTAAAGAAGCGGCAGAACCGAGCAAAACTAGACCAAAACCTGAGGGTGCAGCTGCTGCTAGAACTAAGGATGTTAAGTGTTTCAAGTGTTTGGGCATGGGACACTATGCTTCACAATGTCCCAATAGGCGTACCTTAGTGATTGATAAAAAGAGTGGAGAGGTGTACTCTACTGATAGTGAGGTGAGGAGGAGGAGGAGATGCCAGAGTTGGAGGATGCTAGTGACCATGAGGGAGCTGCATATCCGCTGGATAACTTATCCTTAGTTGTCAAGCGTGCTTTGAGTGCTCATGTTGTCGAGGATGAGAGTGTGCAGCAGAGAGAGAACATATTCCATACTAGGTGCCGTGTGAATGGCAAGGGATGTAGTATGATCATAGATGGGGGCAGTTGTACTAATGTTGCTAGCACGGCTTTGATTGAGCGATTGGGGTTGAGTTGCTTGAGACACCCGAAGCCTTACAAGTTGCAGTGGTTAAATGATTGTGGGGAAATAAGTGTGACAAAGCAGGTATTATTGAGCTTTACCATTGGGCCATACACAGATGATGTCCTATGTGATGTGATACCGATGCATGCTGGGCATATTCTTTTGGGCAGGCCGTGGCAGTTTGATAAGAAGGTTATTCATGATGGGTTCAAGAACAAGTACTCTTTTCAGCATAAGGGAAAACCTATTACATTATACCCACTTACACCTGCACAAGTCCATGAAGATCAGGTTAAGTTACAACTTGAGCGTGACAAAGAGAGCGAGAGCGAAGGGAAACACCACCTTGGGGTGAGACTAGTGAGAGTGATGTATCTGGTGAGAAAAATAAGGCCAGAGTCGTGGGAGTTTCCAAGGGAAGTGTGAGTGAACGTGAGAGGGAAACAAAAGGGAGAGTTAAGAAGAGCTTCTATATGGGTGAGGGTGAAGCGAGAGAAAAGCGTTCAAGGCTAGCAAGCTCATGCTATTGTTAGTCTATAAGGAGCCTCATATTTATTTTACTAACTCTGACCATTTGCTTCATGTGTCTATTTCATCTCTTTTGCAGGATTACAGTGACGTACTGACAGATGACATACCTAGTGGGCTTCCACCCATTAGAGGTATTGAGCACCAGATAGACTTCATACCTGGAGCAGTCATTCCTAACAGACCGGCTTATAGGAGCAATCCCGATGAGACAAAGGAGCTACAAAGGCAAGTACGGGAGTTGATGGACAAGGGGTATGTAAGGGAAAGCATGAGTCCTTGTGCAGTACCAGTGCTTCTAGTTCCTAAGAAAGATGGGACGTGGCGTATGTGCGTTGACTGTCGAGCTATCAACAATATTACGGTAAAGTATCGTCACCCCATTCCTAGACTAGATGACATGTTGGATGAATTGCATGGTTCCAAAATTTTTAGTAAGATTGATTTGAAGAGTGGATACCATCAAATTCGCATGAGAGAGGGAGATGAGTGGGAAACTGCATTTAAGACTAAGTATGGCTTGTATGAATGGTTAGTTATGCCATTTGGTCTTTCAAACGCACCTAGCACATTTATGAGATTGATGAATCATGTTATGCGTGCATTTTTAGGTAAGTTTGTTTGTGGTTTATTTTGATGACATCTTAGTTTACAGTAAAACAGTAGATGAGCATGTGATGCATTTGAAGCATGTACTTGATGTTTTACGAAAAGAACAATTGTATGCTAACTCTGACAAATGCACATTTTGCATGGATAGAATTGTTTTTCTTGGCTTTGTTGTGAGTGCAGATGGCATCGAGGTAGATGTGGAGAAGGTAAAGGCAATTCAGGAATGGCCTACACCAACTACAGTGACAGAAGTCCGAAGCTTTCATGGGTTAGCGAGTTTCTATAGGAGATTTGTCAAGGACTTCAGTAGCATTGCCGCGCCATTGACTGAGGTAGTAAAGAAGACAGTTGGTTTTCAATGGGGCGAGGCGCAAGAGCGAGCATTCCAGGATCTTAAAGCGAAGTTATGCAGTGCACCCATTTTAGCACTACCCAACTTCGAGAGACATTTGAGATTGAGTGCGACGCATCAGGGTTAGGTATTGGAGCAGTTCTCATGCAAGAAAAGCGGCCAATAGCCTATTTTAGTGAGAAGCTGAATGGAGCAGCTTTGAGGTACCCCACGTATGACAAAGAGTTATATGCGCTTGTGAGAGACTTGAGACATGGCAGCACTACTTGTGGCCTAAAGAATTTGTGATCCACACCGACCATGAATCATTAAAACACTTGAAGGGTCAAGGTAAGCTGAATAAGCGACACGCAAAATGGATGGAATTCGTTGAATCATTTCCATATGTTATACGCTACAAGCAAGGTAAAGAAAACATAGTGGCTGATGCATTATCTCGCAGGTATGTTTTACTTACTTCAATGCATGCACGGATGTTGGGATTTGATTTGATTAAGGAATTATATGAGTGTGATTCTGATTTTGGTGAGATTTTTGCTACTTGTGCAAAGTCATCTTTTGGAAAGTTTTACATTCATGAAGGATTCTTATTTAAAGTGAACAGATTGTGTGTTCCTGCTTGTAGTATGCGTGAGTTGCTTGTGAAGGAAGCGCATGGGGGAGGTTTGATGGGTCATTTTGGGATTACTAAGACTTTAGCTATTTTACATGAGCACTTTTATTGGCCTAAAATGAAACGTGATGTTGAACGTATTTGTGATAAGTGTCTAACATGTAAGCATGCTAAATCTAAATTAATGCCACATGGGTTTGTATACTCCTTTGCCTGTACCTAGTGAACCCTGGGTTGATATATCGATGGATTTTGTGTTAGGTTTGCCTAGGACAAAGAGGGGTAAAGATTCAATCTTTGTTGTAGTTGATAGGTTTAGTAAAATGGCTCATTTCATTGCATGTCATAAAACCGATGATGCTACAAACATTGCAGATTTATTTTTCAGAGACATAGTGCGACTCCATGGTATACCTAGGAGTATTGTATCTGATAGAGATGTTAAGTTCCTTAGCCATTTTGGAAGGTGTTGTGGGCTAAACTAGGCACCAAACTATTGTATTCTACCACATGTCATCCACAGACTGATGGACAAACAGAAGTAGTTAATAGGACTTTATCTCAATTATTGCGCACTATAGTTGGCAAGAATTTGAAGAGTTGGGAAGATTGTTTGCCATTTATTGAGTTTGCATATAATCGTAGCATTCATTCTTCTACATCATTTTCACCTTTTGAAATTGTTTATGGTTTTCAGCCACTAACTCCATTGGATTTGTTACCTTTGCCTGTTGATGAGCATGTGGGGCTAGATGGAAAAAAGAAAGCCGATTTGGTGAAGCACATACATGAGAAAGCAAGAGAGCAAATACAACGAAAGAATGAGCAATATGCTTCTCATGCTAATAAGGGAAGAAAGCGTGTGGTATTTCAGCCTGGAGAATGGGTTTGGGTACACATGCGCAAGGAGAGATTTCCTGCACAACGTCGTAAATCTAAGCTACACCGAGAGGGGGATGGTCCATTTCAAGTTTTGGAACGGATTAATGACAATGCATACAAGCTGGATTTACAAGGTAAGTATAATGTGTCTGCTACATTTAATGTTTCTGACTTAACTCCTTTTGATGCAGGTACAGATTCGAGGTCGAATCCTTTTCAAGAGGGAGGGGATGACATGATCCAGGCCGACAACAAACCAAATGACGCATTACAAGTGCCAGAAGGGCCAATTACGAGGCAGAGGACCAAAGACTCAGAGAAGCAGAATGGTGGGATTAGTTCAGAGTTTTATGGCCGACTGCAACAAACAAATAGAGATGCATGTGGGCTTCGATGGAAAGGGCCCAAAACCATTTCACTTGGCCCAAATCAGTTTAGAGTAAAGCTTCATAGGCATTTGAAGACTTAAAGACTTGATATTTGTGTAATTTCGTTTTAGGGTCTTTGTGGTCTTTTTGCCTTTAGGGTTTCTTTTGTAACACTATTTAAACTTACTTTCTTCTTCATTTGAAGGATCAACGAAATTGTAACTCAAAAGCTTAAAGCTTTGGCTATGGCCGAATTCTTGTAAGGGAGGGATTCCCCTTTTCAAGTTTGAATCGACTTATCTAAGTTTAGCAAACTTAGTGGCGTCTCCATTGCTAGCAAAACACTACAAGGATTCATCTTAAAGGTTCTCAAGGGCAAGTTCTTTGTGGGTCTTCTTGTGGCTTTGGAAGGGTTTTGTTTCTATAAAATCAAATTCGCGGTTTCTTGGGGTTCTGTCCGTTGCTTGGGGTTTGCTTGGATTTCGAATCCAAGTGGGTTTCTTGTCAGACAAAACACAACATTCATAAAAGTCAACAAATGTGGAAAACTTTTCCAAATTTGTCTCTCAAGTTGCTTTCCTTGCACCAACAGTCTCCAACTTTGTGGCTTCCATGTATAAAGGCATAATGATGTGTCATAAAGTCCAATAGTTTGTCTTGCGCTGAATATTTAGTGTCGGGCTTGAATCGGCTTGATCCGTAAAAATCTACTCGGCTTTCAAGATTGCTGGTTTGCGTTACTCTGGTATGATTGGGTCAAGTGAAATAGCTTTGGACCCACTTCCATTGAAGCCCTCATGTGATGCCATATGCCCCGGAGTGTTTTTCTGTCACACCCGACCAGGCATTCTGCGCTAGCCCCCCATTACGTCTTGATCTTCTTAGCTCTTTGGCGTGTGATTGGACCTGTTGGCAATAGCAAAGGGTCTAATGTTCCTTTGAGTTGTTGGATTCATGGTCATTCCTCCCTCTGAAAAGGATTCGACCTTGAATTTGTCAACCTGC
>SKCR01054772.1:0-33367 GCA_019454045.1 Zanthoxylum bungeanum | reverse complement strand
GGTCCGTTTGGTGTTACGAATCGGGTTTGAATATCCAAATTGAGTCTCTCGGGCATTCGGATCCAAGAGTTGCTGAGACTTGTAGGTAAAGTTTCTGGGTCCGCCATTCTTTTCTGTCGGAACTTTTTACTGGCGCACGTTAGTTTAAGACTTGTCGGGAGGATAATATGAGCTTTTTTAAACACGTGTTGTTGCCTATTCCTCTGATCAACGAGAATCAAATTAGTATAGTTTTTAAATTCTCCAAGTTGGATTTTAAACCTTCCACTTTTTAATAAAATCTTGGAGACATGATTCCTGAAGGAATAATTAAATGAGTTCCATAGATGGGCGATTGATGAGTTAGTTGCATCAATTTGCCTGTTTTTATCAGTGTTCTAAAAAATAGCCTAGGCGGCAACCTGGCCGGTTCAATTTGTCAAAAAACGGTGGGTTAGGCGACAGCTTTTCAGAAAAACACAGATCTAACGCAAATGGCGGCTAGCCTCGGCATGCCATAGCCGATGGGTTTTGATCATGATGGAGTGGCGCACATGCCAAACGTCCACAAGTGGCGGTGGCGCGAACTACACGCGCCGGCAGTCGTCATTGACGATTGTTTAAAACTGTCAAACCCTATCCCTAAGTCTATTTGAACTCAAATTTCCACGCCCTAAACTTAATTGACCTTAATTTGTCAAAACCAAAATCTAATTAGCCTCAGTCCTAACCCTAATTAATATCAATTGCCATAACCTAATCAAAAGTAGCCTCAATTTGTCAAATCCCAACCCTAAACCTAATTGAATTCAAATTTTCAAACACTAATCAAAATTTTTTGAAAAAAAAAAAAAACAACCTAGCCCCCTGTCCATCCGTCTAGGCGCTGCCTAGAAGGCCTAGATGCTAGGTGTTCCCCTACCGTATGCTTGGAGCTTAGCGTTTTTTAGAACCATGGTTTTTGTACTTTGTTTGTGTTTAGTTCCTAGAGTTTTGAGTGACAAGCATGTCATCACAGAGGACTTGTAAATGTTTGAAACAAGTTGATGTCATTACTTAACTATGAAAATGGCAGGTACTTAGCTGAGGCCCATATTCAGGCAATGCAATTTGATGAGGCAGAAAATCTAAGTAAGAAGATCCTTGAAATCCACAAGGAGCAAGGTCAACCAGCCTCCCTTGAGGAAGCAGCTGATCGTAGGCTTATGGCTCTTGTTTATGAGGCAAAGGGGGACTATGAATCTGCCCTTGAGCACCTTGTTCTAGCTAGCATGATAATGATTGCTAATGGTCAAGAAAACGAGGTTGCTTCTATTGATGTAAGCATTGGAAACATTTATATGTCCCTTTGTCGCTTTGATGAGGCCATTTTTTCTTACCAGAAAGCTCTTACAGTCTTCAAAGCGACCAAGGGTGAAAATCACCTTTCTGTAGCATCAGTCTTTATTCGCCTTGCAGATCTATACTACAAGATAGGCAAACTAAGGGAGTCAAAATCCTATTGTGATAATGCTTTAAGGGTATATGCGAAACCGGCACCTGGAACTGCATCTGAGGAGATTGCCAATGGCTTGACAGAAATCTCAGCAATCTACGAATCCCTGAATGAACATGAGGAGGCATTGATGCTCTTGCAGAAGGCGATGAAGTTATTGGGAGACACCCCAGGGCACCGTAGCACAATAGCAGGAATAGAAGCACAGATGGGTGTGATGCTGTATATGGTTGGGAGGTATGGGGAGGCTCGATCCTCCTTTGAGAATGGTGTAGTGAAGCTTCGAGCCAGTGGGGAGAGCAAATCGGCATTATTTGGAATCGTTTTGAACCAGATGGGGTTGGCTTGTCTGCAGCTCTACAGGATAAATGAAGCCACTGAACTGTTTGAAGAAGCAAGGGGGATACTGGAGCAGGAGTGTGGTTCATGTCACTTGGACACTCTTGGCGTATACAGCAATCTCGCAGCAACTTATGATGCCCTGGGGAGGTAAGCACACTGAGATATCATTGCCGAGTTTTGTTTAGTTCTTTAACCATTTGTGCTGTTATCCATGTTGTCTTCCGTAGTCACTTGTTTGGTTTCTTGTCGCTAAAATTTCATTATAATTTTAAAGGCTTTATCTTACTTAACTTAGACTATATATCATCTTGCCTGCTGATTGTCACACACATATAGCATTTGCAGTTTTTATGAGCAACAATTCCTTTCAAACTCACTTCTAATCTCACTTCTGAGTGCATCACAGGAGGTATCTAAACCATGAATCAGTGGCGGAGCCACTTTTAGGGTATTAGGGGCAGTCGCTCCCACCCAACCAAAATTTTGTTAAAATGTTTCCTATAAATTGATGAAATTTTTTTTTGTTAATGAGATAATTTTGATTGTCCCTACTAAAATTAAGAGTATTTATCATTTTTTGTGGAAATCAAATTTTGTCCCTACTGAATAAATTTCTGGCTCCACTACTATAATGGGTGGAAATGATTAAAAGATCCCAATCTTGAGGCTCAAGTTTTGTGTATTCTCTTTGTAGTTTATTTTGATTATTGAAACTTTTCTCATGTTATCTGTTGATAGTGTAGTGCTTAGTGACCCGTATATGATTTCTAAATTCTAATACAAGAACTTTTTGACTAATTTCCAAGGCAAAACTCCATTTTTCTTGATCGTTGCGGCTTCCTTGTTCAACAAAAAATTGTTTTTCTTAATTATAGGGTGGAAGATGCAATTGAGATATTGGAGTACATCCTTAAGGTGAGAGAAGAAATGCTTGGGACAGCAAATCCAGACGTTGATGATGAGAAGAAAAGGCTTGCTGAACTCTTGAAAGAAGCAGGAAGGGCTCGGAACAGAAAAGGAAAATCCCTTGAAAATCTTCTCGATCCCAATTCTCAGAGAACGAAGAAGGAAGCTACAAAGAGAAGGTTGGCTTTTGGTTTTAGAACTTAACTCAGTTATCAATATCTCCCATCTGCGCTTTGTCTGCGGAATCCACTCTTTCTTTGTAGAGGGTTGTGTAATGTCCAAGGTCATAAAATTGGTTATCCTTTACGTTTTTCTAAATCTCAATATGTTCTTTATGTTTTATTTTCCCCCCTCTTTTTTGCCTTGATAGTTTGCTTATTTATTTGAAAATTAATGCTGCTATACAAAAAAAACCATTTAGTAGAGGTTTTCAGAGATCTGGAAATGTTAATTCAAATTATTTGCAAAATAGTTTCAACTTTGAATTATATTTCTACTTCAATGGTGGGTCATGGGATTGTCATTTGGTAATTGGTATAACTATAACAGCACATGATGAGATCATCCACTTCAAAGTAGAAGGACGAGTCCATTTTCGTGAAAGCTTCTGGTCTAATTTTAATCAACAACCTTACAGGGAACATTGAAGTGCAAACCACGTGACCGTTGAATATGGTGATCATCTAAGATTTTTCTTCATCAAGTTTAACAATAAGCTGAAAATATAACCTTCACGTAAAACGTGGAAAGACAAAAATCAAGCTTCGACTTGCCATGTAATCACAAAATGTTGAAGTTGGATTGCATTACACCTAATGGGACTTTTGTATAATATCTCACGTTCGCTTGGGAGGAATGTTGATGATATACTTATAATGCTTAGTCCCTCGACTAGTTGAATGTGTTAGGTTGACACAACTTACAAATCGGACAATATCTTACTAATTATGTCGGATCATCACAAATAATTGGATAGATCGTTAACTCAACTAATAAGACGCGTAGTTCAATTGAAATCAGTGATAAGTTGAGTTGTACCAAGTTTTTTCATAATATTCTGTTAAGCTTGAACATTATTAATAATGAACGGATAAAATTCAATTATATATAAATTTGATATTTTGTTTAGGAAAAATCAACGTGGGTTACTGTGTTAGGTCCGCTGTCCTAACAATGAGCTTACTCAATTTTCAACACATGTTATCCTAAAACTGTCCTCAAGTGCGCCTCCCCAATTCTATTGTACTTAACCTTTTGAAATTCGGCATCAGAACAAAAAAAGAAAAAATCTAAATGCTTCTCATCACGTTCTTGGTAACTTCGCCTTCTTTCCTATATGTATATGCTTGATCAAAGCACTGCACTCCTCTAAAATGGGTTCTCAAATGGTGTCTAGAGCCAGGACCCATCTACCATGTGCTGCTTGTAAGCTGCTACGTCGAAGATGCGATAGCAATTGCATACTTGCACCATATTTTCCACATGATGAGATTGAGAAATTTGTTTATGTTCACAAGGTGTTTGGCGCTAGCAATGTCATCAAAATGATTCAGGTGGGTGGTCATATTTGGTTTAGGAAAAATCTAATTCTGAAAGTTGTATAAACTTATACATTCGTGAGCTCATGATTTGTAAATGTGTTTCTGAAATCAGATTGTTGAAGAGACAGAGAGAGAAGATGCTGTTAAAGCAATTGTCTATGAAGCAACAGCGAGGCTTAGAGACCCTGTTTATGGCAGTGCTGGGGCAACATTTCAGTTGCATAAGATGGTTCAAGAACTCAAATCACAGTTGGAGGCAATGCAAGCTCGAGTTGTAGAGTTGCAAGAACAAATAAATCAGTTGTTGGGTTTTCTTATGAATATTCATCAAGAGGATTCTGTCTTTCCCATTGACGATGATGGAACTTTGGCCTATGATCCTGTTCAATTTCCAGTAGAATGTGACTGGATTTTGTAAAGGGACGTAAAATCCCCATTGAAGTATTTGGTCAGTTTAAGTTATCTAAAAGTGAAATGTTTCATTAAGATCTAGATTTAAGTTGTAAAATTGCATGTTCTGTTTTATGTTCCAGCAACTTGTGCTGCGAACTTCGACCCTCCCAAAGATGACAATTGTTGCAATATAACTTTGTAAAGAGAATCAAAATCACTCATTATAGCACTCAAAAATGTTTATCTTGATCAAAACCTTGGAGATTGAGATTATATTTTTTAGGGATGTCAAAATCCTGATCAGGTTTGGCATTTCGGGAACCAAACTCGGTTTGCATTTAGCTTAACTGGACCAGTTAAATCCGGATGGTATAAATCCGGGTGCGGTCCGGGTTTAACAAACCCCAGAAATTTAGTACTATAAATTACTCATAAAAACCATACACAAGTTTGGCCTGATTTTAAATATAAATTCAAAATTATTATTACTGAATCGTGTGGTGATGTGCCAAGGAAAAGGAATCGCGTAAATCGTCTGATTCACCGCGCGCTGGTGACTGGTAAGTGGTGAGTGAAGAGTGAAGTGTGTGTATGAGGGGTTGCTGTCATGCGGTCGCTGAAAATGGAAGAAATGAAGGTTGAAGAAATTAAGAGAGGAGCTGCTGCTTCTGCTTCTTTGTATACTGTAACTTTAGAGTTTTCTTTTCCACTATATATACTAATAATAATCTGGGTCCGGGTTTTATATCCGACTCGGATCATCTAGACCGTCTGCGGGTTCGGCTATCATCCGTTTCTTATATATTTAAGATTATGGTAGATTTTCTAATAATCATTAATTTAAGAATATATTCTCAAATTATATTTGATTATCATTTATTTGATGATTGTTATTGTAATAAATATAAAAAAACAACTCAAATCAATTATATTTGATAAAAATAATTTGACAATTCAAATATTCTTATATGGATCTAAAAAATGAATAAAGAAAGGCGTATGATGCGTGCAAGTTACCAACAACTTTAAAACACACCATTTGCAAATGATTTTCTATTTCTTTAAAGGATCAGACCTCCAAACTCAATAACAGTTGGCAAATTTGATCAGATGCCTTCTTTATTCATTTACTAGCTTTAAATAATAGTTACAGTCCATCCGTTAGGCTAACACCATCAAAAGAAGGATAACATCATATCCACTCTTTTATACAATCCCAAAAAAAAAAAAAACAACTCACTACAAATCTCAACAATCCACTTACTAAGCTAACAAATGTATTAATACTAAGCTAACAACAATCCACTTACTGAGAAGGACATTGTATGTAAGGCTGTAACTACCAACCTTCTCTTATGCCTGGTGTGGGACACAGGAACTGGGCGACGCATGCTGTCCTAGGCTCGCGGCCTAGTCGGGAGTACGGAGTAGCCACGGGGACTAAACCGAGAATAAGGAGTCGCCACCCGGTGTGAACCGGGAAAATGAGATTTAAGGCCGCACTCACCCCTCGCAAGGGAAGACCTCAAACCATGGGTTCGGAATGGTCCCTTACTTATGTCACTTGTAATGAAAGGATTTACGTAATAATTTAATCAAGCTTAAGTAACACTTATTTCCAAGAGTTTCGTGCTTCTAAATTCACATGAATTTACATATATTTCACATCTATTTACATATATTTCACATCTAAGATTGCATGCTAGAAAATACATCAAAGTAGCAACGAACATACAACTTCATTAGCATATTAGATTCACGAAAACACAAGCACACATATTAACCACACAAGCACACATGTGAGCACTTTTCTAAGTGGTACGTGGAATTGTATCCCAAGTACAGACCGCACTACCGTCCATTCGGAATCGGCTACGGAATTTATGTCTGGGTTTCCATCCGATATACCACAAGAAATAATACTCAAATGCTATCATGACATAGATATATGAATTGTAATAAGTTAAACCAAGACTAAGGTAAATGATGCAACCAATGGAAAAACATGCTTTTCATTATGATGGTGTACAAAGATAAGAATGACTATATGGGGTTTCATAAGAAAAATCACCTAAGATACAATTATACATGGCATGTGATGAAGATGTCTCAGTTCAGTGAGCGCGCGTCCGCGTAGCGTTCGAGAACGCATTTGAACGGTAAACATAAGGTTCGCGTTCGAACGGAACCAGACCTGATGCGTGATAAGACTAAGAAAGTGCGTACGCGTTCGCGTAGCGTTCGAGAACGCGGTTCGAACGGTAAACAGAAGGTTCGCGTTCGTGTAGCGTTCTAGAACACGTTCGAACGGAACCAGACCTGATGCATGATAAGACTAAGAAAGTACGTGCGCGTTCGCGTAGCGTTCGAGAACGCGTTCGAACGATAAACAGAAGGTTCGCGTTCGTGTAGCGTTCTAGAACGCGTTCGAACGGAACCAGACCTGATGCATGCGACACAAAGAATAAAGACAATAATGTCAAGCTCAGTATGTCCGATTGAACGTATCTTGCATTCAACCGAACACACATCAACCGGCGCGGCAAAGCATCGTGGTAAAGGGCTTTAACCCCTCCGCATAGGGGATCTTTCATTGCGCTTACTAAGCCCATGCGCTCGATTGAATCATGCATACAAAGAATTAAAAACAATAATATCAAACTTGGTATGCCCGATTGAATGTATCTTGCATTCAACCGAACACACATCAACCGACGGGGCAAAGTATCGTGGTAAAGGGCTTTAACCCCTCCCCATAGGGGATCTTCCATTGCACTTACTAAGCCCATGCGCTTGATTGAATCATGCATACAAAGAATTTAAAAAAAACAATAATATCAAACTTAGTATGCCCAATTTAACGTATCTTGCATTCAACCGAACACACATCAACCGGCGCGGCAAAACATCGTGGTAAAGGGCTTTAACCCCTCCCATAGGGGATATTTCATTGCACTTACTAAGCCCATGCGCTCGGTTGAATCATGCATAAATAAACAACATGCAGGATTCAAGTGACGGAAAATAAATAAACCAATGCAACACAAAACGAAAGAGGTTTCCATTTACTCAAGCGGTACATGGAGTTGTATCCCGATTACAGATCATACTACCGTCCATTCGGAATCGGCTATGAAATTTATGTCCGGGTTTCCATCCGATATACCGCGAGAGTTGACATATCTCTCATTTTATCCCAAAGCCACAACATACAACATCTCATAATTTATGCATATTTATCTACTCAAGGGCCACAACATGCATTTCAACATGACAATCATGCAAGCAATACTCAATAAATAATACCAATAAAACAGAAAACGAATGTGGAAAATACCCTCTGGTCTAACCTTTTTGCCAATTTTCAGGCTTGCGTTTCACGGACGTCGGAAGGGTACAGCTCCTTAACTTCTCCGGTTCACTGGTTTAACGTACTAGCTCACTGTTTTGCTGTTTTGCTTGCTGTTCGGTCTCCGTTCTGCTGCTGTTCGGCCTTTGTTTTGCTGATCACTATTCAGGTCACTTGTTTTGACGTTTCAACGGACTGTTCCGAGTGTTTTTTTTTTGTGGGTTTTTAGTGTAGTCTTGCGTGATTATTTTAAGGATTATGAATGCAGTTTTTTATTACTGTTTTGAGGATTTTAGGGAATGTTTTAAGAGGATTTGGCTGCTATTTTGGGGGTGTATTTTCGGTGATGTGTGGGGAGTTTATGGAGGTGGTTTTCAGTGACGGTTAGGGGCTGTTCGGGATGTATTTTGGTCAAGGCAACGAGGGTTCTTTGGTTTGTGATCTTCGGTTATTGAGAGTGAGAGAGAGTGTGTCAATAAGCTTGGGTGTTTCTTGTGTGAATGAACTAGGAGAGGCTTTTTCTTGTATCAATGAGCTAGGGGCGTGCATGTCTTGTTAGAGGTTGTTTATATAGAGAATGGCTAGGGCTTCACCTTGTCTCACAAGGAAGGGATTTGATTTTGTGTTGAGCAAGGAAAGTCAAAGATTGATGGGGGACAAATTTGGTTTAGATTAGGAATACAATATCTTTAATTTGTTATAATTGATTTTAATTAGGCATGACATCTTTTTAATTTAGTATGTGATTTATTAGTTAGGAAGTTAATATATTTGATTTGTCTTAATTAGGTATGATTATACTTTATGTTTTATTAATTGGTAAATGGTTTAAATATTTTATTTAATTCAAATACATTATTAATATTACCTTAATATTTAATTTAAATTTAATTTAATTTCCATGTGTTTTAAATGTGTTTTATTAATTGGGATGTGTTTATGGGCTTTGGGGGGCTAATTGGGCTGGGGTGCGAGGCTAGCAGCAAAACCAGGAATACCGACTCCGTTCGAACGCCTATTCGAACTCTACACGAACGTCCGCAATCTGCCTGACGTTCGAACGAAGTAACGAACGCAACACTAACGAAGACAGTGAACTTGCGAAATGAATCTGATGACGTACTTATTCTGAATTTCCCCTTCCGACCTCCGTTTCCCGCAATATCCTTAGCTAAAAAGGTAGTGCCTCCAACTGAGACTCATCATCGGGTTTCACATGCGAAAATGCAATGCCTACAGTTGCCCCCACTTTGATGGGACTTGTGCAGTGTGTGACTTTGAACAATCCTATCAAAGTTATGCAATGCATTTTCACTTACCTGGCTCGGCTGCTGCCTCGAGCTGAGTTGGTGCTGCAGTGGACCTCGATCCTGGGACGCATCCCAATAAATGCAACCAACAATGGGGGCACCTCGACCCTGGGTACCTCGACCCAACACCGCTGACAATAGGGACCTCGCCCTCGAACTGATGATGTAGTGGGCACCTCGACCCTGGGACCTCGACCCGAAATTACAATTGACAACGGGGGCACCTCGACCCTGGGCACCTCGACCCAACACCGATGACAATAGGGACCTCGCCCTCGAACTGATGATGTAGTGGGCACCTCGACCCTGGGCACCTCGACCCAACACCGCTGACAATAGGGACCTTGCCCTCGAACTGATGATGTAGTGGGCACCTCTACCCTAAGCCGACATGATATGGGCCTCGCCCCCAAGCTGATATGGGCCTCGCCCCTCGGGACTCATCCCAAAAACTGAAATTGAGCTGACGCTGCTTGGCTTATTTCTGTCGCTTTCTCCTTTCTTCGAACCTGTGAACACAAGACAAAAACAAACAAGAAGATAATGCAATGTTACATGTATGCATGAATGATTTTCTTATTCCGTTGGGTTAGGTCTTCTACTAATTCTCGTGGTGACTGCTCGGTCTTCTCTCCCTCAGGCAAAGTATTGCTTCAATCTGTCTACGTTGATCGGCTCGGTGAACTCGTTCCCCTCCAAGTCTCATAGCTTCACTGCTCAATTTCCCATTACCTTCTGCACTATGTAAGGTCCTTCCCAGTTGGCCTGAATTTTCCTCTCGGATCTGTCGTCGACGGCCTCGACTGCTTAAGTACCAAATCACCCTTTCTGATCTTGGTGGGACGTACTTTCTTGTTGAATGCTCGGGCTAGTCTCTTCTGATACAACTGCATGTGATATAAAGACTTCATTCTCTTCTCATCCAATAATGCTAACTGATTAAACCTCTGTGCGGCCCACTCCTGTTCCGGTAATTCTGCCTATGCTAATACCCTCATAGACTGTATTTCCACTTCTACCGGCAATACTGCTTCCATTCCATAGACCAAAGAGTAAGGTGTGGCCCCCTGTTGCTGTTCTTACTGATGTTCTGTACCCCCACAAAACATACGGTAATTTCTCGGCCCAATCTCTGCAATTTTCTGTCATCTTGGCTAAAATAAAATGTCTTTATAGTCTTGTTGGCTGCCTCAACTGCCCCATTTGCCTGCGGCCTGTACGGTGATGACTTGTGGTGGCCTATCCCGTACCTCTGCAACATGCCTTCGTCTCTCCTTGGAACTGAACCCCGTTGTCTGTCACTACATGATACAGCATACCATACCGACAAATGAGGTTCCGAGCTATAAACTTGGCCATCTGTTTTGCTGTTTGTACATTACGGAATGATTCGGCTTCCACCCACTTCGAGAAGTAATCTACTGCCACTACTATGAAGCGATGCCCATTCGATGCATTCGGTCGAATTTCTCCAATCATATCAATTCCCCATGCTGAGAAAGGCCACGGCTCTGACAACCCGTGCAACTCTGTGTGTGGCAAGTGATTCAAATTACCATGTGCTTGACAGTCATGACAGTGCTTCACCATCTCGCGCAATCTGTTTCCATGGTTGACCAATAAAAACCTTGTCTCACTATCTTGCGGGACAGATTCAACCCGTTCATGTGCGGACCACATACCCCGGCGTGTATTTCTTCCATTACATGATGAACTTCTTCTTTTCTCAAACACTTCAACTGAATACCGTTTGCCTGCCTCTTATACAGTTTCCCTTTCAAAGTCACATACTGGAAGCTAACTTCTGGATGCTATTCTGTCTTTTCTGCCTGCCCCTTCTGGGAGTTCACCATGTTCCAGATACCTCTGAATGTCATAATACCAAGGTTTACCGTCGTCGACCTCAACTTCCATAATTCTTTTATCTCATAAACAGGTTTGTTTGCTGTTGTCAGTATCAACGGTCTCATTACTAACTTTTCTGGATTTTCCCAAGTTGCTGCAAGTGTAGCCAATGCATCTGCCATCTGATTCTCTTCTCTCGGTAAGTGCTGAAACTTGAAACACTCGGGGATAACCTGTGCCAACTTTCTGAGGTGAAAAAGGTAAGGTTTCAACCGTTCTTCTTTCAATTCCCATTCTCCTCGCATCTGCTGGACCACCAACATAGAATCTCCGTAGACTTCCACACTCCCGGCCTTCAAGGCTATCAATGCTGTCAAACGAAAGCACATGCTTCATACTCGGCCATGTTGTTAGTCACTCTGAATGTCAACCTCTTGGCCAAAGGCAAAGTCTCTCCCTCGGGGGTCACTATCACGATCCCAATTCCGGCTCCCTTGTAATTCACTGCTCCGTCAAAATACATCTTCCATCTCTGAACTGTTATTGCTTGGATCTCTTCATCCGGAAATTCAAACTTATACTGATCCCCTCAACAGGTTGTAATGCCAGAAACTCTGCTACTGCTCGCCTTTGATCACTTTGGAGGTGAGATACTCAATGTCAAACTCTGTCAGCAATACCAACCATCTGCCCAATTTTCCCACTAGTGAAGGCACCGAATGAAGATATTTCAGAGGATTTTCCTTGGCCACTATCTGGATCTTGTATGACTGGAAATAATGCCGCAATTTTCTGGAAACTCATACCACTGCAATACAGATCTTCTCAACTTCTTGATACCGAGCCTCATACGGGAGCATCTTCTTACTCAGATAGTAAACTGCATGTTCTACCCCTGTCTCATCCGCCTGTACCATCATTGCCCCTAGTGCTTCTGATTCTATAGCCAAATACAATATCAAAGGTCTGCCCGGTCTCGGAGGTTTCAATACAGGAGGCTTTACCAAATACTCTCTGATTTTTTCGAAGGCTGTCTGACACTGTTCATTCCATCTCACTGGCTGATCTTTTCTCAACAGTTTGAAGATGGGCTCACATACTGATGTCAACTTGGCAATGAACCGAATGATGTACTGAATCTTTCCTAAGAATGCTCTGACTTCTTTTTCTGTCTTCGGTGCAGGCATTTCTGTGATTGCCTTGATATTCTCGGAGTCTACCTCTATTCCGCCCATTCCCACTGTATGACCAAGCAATTTCCCTGATGTCACCCCAAACACACATTTCTTGGGGTTAAGCCGCAGGTTGTATCTGTCAACTCTTTGAAGGAACCTTTCCAGTGCTTCAATATGCCCAACTCTTGTCTCTGATTTCACCATCATGTCATCCACATACACCTCAATCTCTTTGTGCATCAAGTCGTGGAAAAGTGTAGTGGCCATCCGCTGATAAGTAGCCCCCGCATTCTTAAGCCCAAAGGCATAACTTGTAACAATAAGTACCCCACTCAGTAACAAATGCAGTCTTATGTTTTTCTTCCTCAGCCATGAGAACCTGATTGTAACCTGAAAATCCATCTGCAAATGAATACATAGCAGATAAAGCCGCACTATCAACCAGAACATCTATATGCGGCAGAGGAAAATCATCTTTCAGACAAGCCTTGTTGAGATCTCTGTAGTCTACACACATTCTGACCTTCCCATCTTTCTTTGGTACCGGCACTATATTAGCCAACCACTCCGGATAATTTACTACTTCTAGGAACCCCACATCTATCTGTTTCTTAACCTCCTCTCTGACTTTCTCAGCCCATTCCGGTCTCATCCGTCGGAGTTTCTGTTTTATTGGCCTCATATTCGGATAAGTTGGTATTGTGTGTTGGGCAATGTTTATGTCTACCCCAGGCATATCCTCATAGGACCAAGCAAACACTTTGGCATATCTGACCAACACTTCTTCTAGTTTCTCCCTCTCTTCGGAGGTTACTTCACTTGCAATCAAAATTTCCTTGGGGTTCTCAAGTGTACCCAAGTTAAATGCAGTAGTTCTGGCTGAACTGATGTCAAATATGCTTGATTCGTGCAGTGTAAATGGAAATGACTCAGGCAAGTAAGCAAAAGAGATGTCTTTATTATTGGATAATGCAGAAGTACATTCAAACAAATCAGGAAGGTAAATGTCTTCATCATCTATAGAAACTTCTTCCTTCAATCAGGTCTTCCTCAGACTTTTCATCCTCTCCCAGAGTCAGACTCTCCAACTTCATCAGTTCTTCCTCCCAATTCTCTTCTTCTTTCTCCACAATTTCTTCAACTATCAGCTTCTTACCCAACATATCCTGGAAGATCTCAAACCCAGGTACCACAATTCCATTAACTTCCACAGGTTCAGGCTCCCCTTGATATCCTGAAGCTTTCACAAAACATTCCATCAGTTTCAGGCCATTTTCTTGACCTTTGGCTTTTCTTCATCAGATCTGTACCCCAACCCTTCGAGTAGTCTGTCCTCTGAAATCTGGTAATTTTGAACCTTTACCCGGCTTAAACTTCATTTTCTCCATAATCCTAGCCACCCTAGGATCCACCCACTCCTCAAAAGTAGCTGACACCTGAAACCTCGTGAAAGGTTGTATCTCCAAGGCAGCCACGACATTATCTAACTCAGCCCGGATAGTAACAACTTCTCCCTCATACGGGAACTTGATCATCTGATGCAAAGTGGAAGGCACGCCCCCAAGTTTGTGAAACCAAGGCCTTCCCAACAATAAGGCGAAAGTAGCCGGGATGTCCAGTACTGTGAACTCAACCTCATCTTCAATCGGTCCTACCTTGACCATAGCCACAAAGGTACCCTTAACTCCCCTTTTACTGTCATCATAAGCCTTAATAGTCATACTGGAGGGGTCCAAGTCTGTTGCTTTCATACCCAATCTCGCCAGAATTTTCAGCGGGCACACATTGATGACGAACCGTCATCCACCATTACACATGAAGTTCTCTTGCCCCTCACCTCGGCCCTGATAAATAGAGGCATGTTATGATTTCTCCCCTCCGCCGGGAGTTCATCCTCAGAAAAAGATATCTGCAAAGCTTCTTTCTGAACTGACCCAACAAACATTGCAGGGTTGGCGTCTTCCGGTACCCCAATCTTGCTCAAGCCTCAACCATAGCCTGCCTATGCTCCCGAGATGCACATAACAGTTCCCAGATACTCACTTGTGCTCTAGTCTTCCTCAATTGCCTCAGCACTATATCCCCCTCAGTTTCTGCAGTCTCAACCACTTCTCTACCATCTGTCAAAACTTCCTTACCCTTTCTCTGCCACATCATTGTAAAAACGACCACTGCGCGTCATTCCCCTTACTTCTTCCTCGTCACTGCTAGAGAAATCAAGCCAAAAGTTTTTCCCTGCTCAGTCTCATCTTCACTAGTACTATCCCAGATTCCCAGGAAAAAGGCTTGAGGGTGAAAGGATTTTAGGACAAGGTCTTCTGGGAGGCCAGAATTGATCATATAGGCTGGTGGTGGTACGACACGGGATTGGGTAAGGGGTTTTGGTGGTTTCTGTGTGTGTCAGGCTTCTGTTTCTGGGTCAGGTATTTTCTTGGAGTCTATCAGGTCTTGGATTTCATGGCGGAGTCGGGCGCAATTGTCAGTGTCATGGCCCTTTGTGGTGAAAGTGACAGTAAAGGCTTAGGTTATAATGTGATGGTAGGGGATTGGGTAATGGTTTGGCTTCCAAGGGTTTTAAGAGCCCTTGCCTCTTCAGTTTCTCTAGCACCTTTGACAGGGGCCTTCCCAAGTTGGAAAATGCTGATTCCGGATAGCGGCAATCTCAGCAGAAACGGGCTTTGCTCCCGATGTTCCCCCAATGGGCCTCCTGTTCAGACCATAGAATTTTCTATTTTCCGCCTCTCTTCGTCTTCAATGTCCATGACAGTCTCCCTCAACTGCCGAAAGTCTGTAATCATGGAGGTCATCCTCCTCACCTTGCTGTAAATGGAGGGCCTGGTGCCCTTGATGATCATTTTAATCTGATCCTTCTCCGAAGGCCTAGTCTGCATCTTCAACAACTGACCCCTCCCCTCCACCGGTCCACATACTCCTTGAAACTCTCCTCCGATTTCTGCTTAACAGTCTCTAGATCACGGAGTGACAGATCGATCTCTAGGTCAGTGACATACTGCTTCAGGAAGGCATCAGCCAACTCCCTCCAATCTTCCTTCACTTTCTTCTCCAAACTGTGGTACCACACCACGGGAGCTCTCTCGAGCGACATTCCAAACATCTTCTGCACTTGGCGCTGAGACAGGCCAACTGAACTCATGACTGATACAAACTGTCGGAGATGCACCCTTGGATCCCCATTCCCGTTAAACTTAGCCATATCAGGCATCTTGAACTGTGCCGGCAACTGTTCCTCGAAAGTCAGTGTGTCCATAATCCAGCAAGTCCTCATTCTTACCCCTCATCTTGCGGGTAACTGACTCAACCTGATCCCGGAGCTTCTATAACTCTGCCTGAGACCCAGAGCTACTCTGCCTGCTGCATACTCTGCCCTTATCATCATCAAAAGTAGGGATATCATCCCCCAACCCATTCGGAGGCTCCTCACGCCTCACATTCTCAGAATTCCCCCAGCACGGGGCAGCCATACCAGCCACAGCAGTAGTCAAAGCTGCAACTGTTCAGTGACCTTGGCGAGACTGTTCTCTAACTGAGTCCATACGGGATACCTCATTACCAGATTCACTCATGACTGTTAGTTCTTTTAATGAGCCTTGTCCATTCTCTAACCCAAACGGTATCTATGATGTCTTTTTGAGACATAGAGGTGTTAACATGATATATGTATGCATGAGGTGCATGAGATGCAGGTAACATACTAAATAAAATTAAAATTTTCAAACAAATCGGATGTTATCATTTTAGAAGCTTTGGGCTAATTGTATAGGAGTGAACTCATCCCAGTTTAAATAGGCCCAATGAGTTCACATCTCATGACAAAGAGCCCGACTAAATCCAAATGGTAACGTTCCGAACGCAAACACAAAGTGGCCTATCAACATTTAGAATCCTTTGGCCCAACCGTCATAAAATACGTTCTTGTCCCAGTTTAAATGGCCCAACAAGCCCATATCTCATGATAAATGGTCCAAACGGATCCAAACAATGATGTTCTCACACACAAGCATAAAAGATAATGCAAACATAAAGTAATAATTTCTACGGAATGGCCCATCAACATTTCAGAAGCTTTTGGCTCAACCTTCAAAAAATACATTCTTGTCCCAGTTTAAATGGCCTAACAAGCCCATATCTCATGACAAATGGTCTAACTGCATCCAAATGAGGATGGTCCACTAGCACATACTCAAGGAAATAATTGTTACTTTAACCATACAAACCCGGTCTATGGGTGGGTTCGCAGGAGTATAGACAAAGGCTCTCGTCGGCGAAGGATGGCCCACAACTAGGTCTCCCCAATCAAGGGTTCGAGCAACCAAGTGAGCGCACCCTTTTTTATACACTAAGGTACGTGCCAATGAGCTATGGTGTGTGATGGACTGTCAAATGGATTTCCCGTTGTAAATTCCCCAGAGGGAAGGTGGAGCGAGGCTCACTTAAATACCCAAGCCTCTTAGGCTCTTATCGCTTGGTGTCAGGAATAAACAACGAGTCCTCCAAATTAATCCATCACAATAGGCTACGAGTAGATAGCCATATAGGTGCCTTCACAGCTTTTCCTTCTAGAAAGGTAGTGAATGAAGGAAGACACCAAACCATTACCTAGCCTTAAAATGCCTTTGATTAAACCCCCATTTTATCCACTATAGACACGGTCAATTAAAACATAAATTCAATCATTACAAGACAATATTCGGGGCCGATTCTCTATCCCCAGTGGAGTCGCCAGACTGTGGGACACAGGAACTGGGCGACGCATGCTGTCCTAGGCTCGCGGCCTAGTCGGGAGTACGGAGTAGCCACGGGGACTAAACAGGAGAATAATGGAGTCGCCACCCGGTGTGAACTGGGAAAATGAGATTTAAGGCCGCACTCACCCCTCGCAAGGGAAGACCTCAAACTATTGGGTTCGGAATGGTCCCTTACTTATGTCACTTGTAATGAAAGGATTTACGTAATAATTTAATCAAGCTTAAGTAACACTTATTTCCAAGAGTTTCGTGCTTCTAAATTCACATGAATTTACATATATTTCACATCTAAGATTGTATGCTAGAAAATACATCAAAGTAGCAACGAACATACAACTTCATTAGCATATTAGATTCACGAAAACACAAGCACACATATTAACCACACAAGCACACATGTGAGCACTTTTCTAAGTGGTACGTGGAATTGTATCCCAAGTACAGACCGCACTACCGTCCATTCAGAATCAGCTACGGAATTTATGTCTGGGTTTCCATCCGATATACCATAAGAAATAATACTCAAATGCTATCATGACATAGATATATGAATTGTAATAAGTTAAACCAAGACTAAGGTAAATGATGCAACCAATGGAATAAACATGCTTTTCATTATGATGTGTACAAAGATAAGAATGACTATATGAGGTTTCATAAGAAAAATCACCTAAGATACAATTATACATGGCATGTGATGAAGATGTCTCAGTTCAGTGGGCGCGCGTCCGCGTAGCGTTCGAGAACGCGTTTGAACGGTAAACAGAAGGTTCGCGTTCATGTAGCGTTCGAGAACGCGTTCGAACGGAACCAGACCTGATGCGTGATAAGAGTAAGAAAGTGCGTGCGCGTTCGCGTAGAGTTCGAGAACACGTTCGAACGGTAAACAGAAGGTTCGTGTTCATGTAGCGTTCTAGAACACATTCAAACGGAACCAGACTTGATGCATGATAAGACTAAGAAAGTGCGTACGCGTTCGTGTAGCGTTCGAGAACGCGTTCGAACGATAAACAGAAGGTTCACGATCGTGTAGCGTTCTAGAACGCGTTCGAACGGAACCAGACCTGATGCATGCAATACAAAGAATAAAGACAATAATGTCAAGCTCAGTATGTCTGATTGAACGTATCTTGCATTCAACCGAACACACATCAACCATCGCGGCAAAGCATCGTGGTAAAGGGCTTTAACCCCTCCCCATAGGGGATCTTTCATTGCACTTACTAAGCCCATGCGCTCGATTGAATCATGCATACAAAGAATTAAAAACAATAATATCAAACTTGGTATGCCCGATTGAACGTATCTTGCATTCAACCGAACACACATCAACCGGCGCGGCAAAGTATCATGGTAAAGGGCTTTAACCCCTCCCCATAGGGGATCTTCCATTGCACTTACTAAGCCCATGCGCTTGATTGAATCATGCATACAAAGAATTTAAAAAAAACAATAATATCAAACTTAGTATGCCCAATTGAACGTATCTTGCATTCAACCGAACACACATCAACCGGCGCGGCAAAACATCGTGGTAAAGGGCTTTAACCCCTCCCCATAGGGGATCTTCCATTGCACTTACTAAGCCCATGCGCTCGGTTGAATCATGCGTAAATAACAACATGCAGGATTCAAGTGACGGAAAATAAATAAACCAATGCAACACAAAACGAAAGAGGGTGCCATTTACTCAAGCAGTACGTAGAGTTGTATCCCGAGTACAGATCATACTACCGTCCATTCGGAATCGGCTATGAAATTTATGTTCGGGTTTCCATCCGATATACCGCGAGAGTTGACACATCTCTCATTTTATCCCAAAGCCACAACATACAACATCTCATAATTCATGCATATTTATCTACTCAAGGGCGGCAACATGCATTTCAACATGACAATCATGCAAGCAATACTCAATAAATAATACCAATAAAACAGAAAACGAATGTGGAAAATACCCTCAGGTCTAACCTTTTTGCCAACTTTCAGGCTTGCGTTTCACGGACGTCGGAAGGGTATAGCTCCTTAACTTCTCCGGTTCACTGGTTTAGCGTACTAGCTCACTGTTTTGCTGTTTTTCTTACTGTTCGGTCTCCGTTCTGCTGCTGTTCGGCCTCTATTTTGCTGCTCACTATTCAGGTCACTTGTTTTGACGTTTCAACGGAATGTTCCGAGTGTTTTTTTTGTGGGTTTTTAGTGTAGTCTTGCGTGATTATTTTCAGGATTATGAATGCAGTTTTTTATGTTACTGTTTTGAGGATTTTAGGGACTGTTTTAAGAGGATTTGGCTGCTGTTTTGGGGGTGTATTTTCGGTGATGTGTGGGGAGTTTATGGAGGTGGTTTTCAGTGACGGTTAGGGGCTGTTCGGGATGTATTTTGGTCAAGGCAACGAGGGTTCTTTGGTTTGTGATCTTCGGTTATTGAGAGTGAGGGAGATTTGTGTCAATAAGCTTGGGTGTTTCTTGTGTGAATGAACTAGGAGAGGCTTTTTCTTGTATCAAAGAGCTAGGGGCGTGCATGTCTTGGTTAGGGGTTGTTTATATAGAGAATGGCTAGGGCTTCACCTTGTCTCACAAGGAAGGGATTTGATTTTGTGTTGAGCAAGGAAAGTCAAAGATTGAGGGGGGACAAATTTGGTTTAGATTAGGAATACAATATCTTTAATTTGTTATAATTGATTTTAATTAGGCATGACATCTTTTTAATTTAGTATGTGATTTGTTTAGTTAGGAAGTTAATATATTTGATTTGTCTTAATTAGGTATGATTGTACTTTATGTTTATTTAATTGGTAAATGGTTTAAATATTTTATTTAATTCAAATACATTATTAATATTTACCTTAATATTTAATTTAATATTTAATTTAATTTCCCATGTGTTTTAAATGTGTTTTATTAATTGGGATGTGTTTTATGGGCTTTGGGGGGCTAATTGGGCTGGGGTGCGAGGCTAGCAGCAAAACCAGGAATACCGACTCCGTTCGAACGCCCATTCGAACGCTACACGAACGTCCGCAATCTGTCTGACTTTCGAACGAAGTAACGAACGCAGCACTAACGAAGACAGTGAACTTGCGAAATGAATCTGATGACGTACTTATTCTGAATTTCCCCTTCCGACCTCCGTTTCCCGCAATATCCTTAGCTAAAAAGGTAGTGCCTCCAACTGAGACTCATCATCGGGTTTCACATGCGAAAATGCAATGCCTACACCTGGACTGTAATCCCACATGTTGAGCTGTTTTTACACTCATAAAGTGATGCATCACAACTATTTAAATTTGTAAATAAATGGATTTAATGACTTTGAAAAAAATATTGTAAAATTGAAAGCAATTGAAAATAATTGTTGATGTAAAAATTTTACTCCATTTGCACTAAATCAATATTCAGTTCAATAAAAACATAACAAAAAAAAAAAGAAATACAAAATTCTCCTCCACCAGCCATTGCTGGGAGTTCCACTCCACAGAGCAAACAACAAAATAAAGGAAATAAAGATCAAGAAATCCCACAAGCATATCCCCCCAAGTACTGCCTGATTTCCCCTTTACAACAATAACCAAAACAAACAAACACACCCCCTCCCTCTTTCCCTCATGATTACAGCCTATATAACTATATTCCTTCTAACTAACTCTTGCCACGTCTGCACTCATTTTCTCAATAGCACCCGCTGTCATCAAGCACTCCTCCCATGTGTCCTCCTTTTCTTCTTGCTTCTATAAACAAGTTGGATTTGGTGGCCCCACTGATGCATAGGCTATTGTGTATTGATCATTATTTGTGAACTCCTCTAGTCCAGGCCTATCTCTATGCTCATTCTGCTCCTCTGCGAAAATCTGGTCCCTAACATTTTCTCCCTCCCAATTAAAGGACTTGTTTTAGAAATTATTGGTTCACAGTTTCACTATCTTCCCTTGGTGCCTCCTCTAACGATTTATTCTTCCATTTGATCAACCACTGCACAATTTGTCGATTCTTCTTATTCACTATTATTTGGGACAAGACATATTCATGTTCCATCATTCCATCTCGTTCCTTCTCCATTTGAGCTGATGATTTTGTTTGAACTCGATTCATTCCATGGGTCTTCTAGAGTCTTTTAAGTCTCTTGAAAACATCATAGATTTTGGTTGCCAGTTTGACATTGATCGGACAAGCCATTATATATTCTCTATGGGGATGTAACTTCAAATAAACCCCATGTCCTTTCGAAAAAAAATTAAGTCCATTCGATGCGTATTATCCTACCTCATCATTCTTTCTTGAGCTATCTATCGATTGTTTTTGAACTACCAAGTATCTTATCCCTCTCCATCAATTCTTGCTCATCATTGTCAACTAACATCTCTCATTTTGTATACTTACAAAACACTGGTGGCCAGCTCCTATCTTTCTTCTCTACCAAAATTACTAGACTAGAATAGGGAGAGTTACTTGGTTGTATTGCGCAAGACCTTAACATTTCCCTTATAAGTTTCTCTATCCCATCTTTATGACCATGTGTATATTTTCTAGGTCATACCTTCACTGGATTCTCTCCCTTACCGATAGCAACTACATGATCTCCCACTTGCGTGTCTTCATCATCAACTTCCAAATCATTAACTATGTTGGCTAAGGAACAACAATGTTTCACTTCCAATGCTAGAATACTAACCTATCCCTCTATAGATCTCAACTCATTCTGAAATTTCGGGTGCAACACCAATGAAGAAAAGTTCTCATCAATCACCAAGGCAAGACATTGCACTATAACTTCAAGATTAGGAACCCAATCACAAGCCTTTAAACCAAATATGTTGCTTCAAGATATGGACATGCCTGGGAAAAACTCTCAACCCTCTTCACCGAGACCGACCCAAAAAATATATTAATCTCCCCACCAACCCTCTTTCTTCTCCTTGCATTACTCTACGTGAACCCCTTCCACTGATTCTCATCCATCAATATTTCATACAAATCCTTCACCTTATAACTGAACTTCTCACTCAATGTTATATTCTTAAACCTTTCTTCCTTATTCGCCTCAATTATATGCTTATAAACCCTTTCAGTTTTCCTTTTCTTCTCTTCTATAATCTTCTATGTTGAAACCATAACCTACTTCTGCAAATAAACCTCCATGTAATTATACCATTCTTGTTGTGATATTTTATATCGTACCGCAAGTGTACGAAGTCAAATTTTAGTAAAGATAAGTGAAAAGTGTCGAACCCACTGTGATTGTGTTTAACTCACACTAAGTACTATAATTAGTAAACCTAACTTTATTTAGAAAATAATTAATTAAGATTAAATTAAATAAACAAGATAGTAAATCGTTTGATAGAGATAATCCAAGATACGACAGATTCTAGAGTTTGATTTCACCTAGCTATCCCCTATGTATTTGTAATGCCAATCAATTCTTATTCAGTTTAGTAGTTTATAAGCCAAGAATCCTAAAGTATTCCACTCCCTCTCCCGAGCAATAGTGAAAAGATTATTAATTACCGACTTCGATATCCCTATAAAAATCTAGTAATCAATAACTCATTACGTTTTGTGATTCTTTGTTAACGACTTCAAAGGAACTATAGATTCTCCCGAACTCTATAAAACTCCTAGGTTATATTCTCTAGATCCTATTCAAAATCCCTCTCTCCCGAACGATAGATTCTAAACATGCATCATCTCAATTTGTGGCCAACAAACAAGAAGCATTAAACGCAAGAGAATACAAATAAACGTAAATAAAACTTCATAAAACTTAAATTGACAAACAATACATAGGTTCAAGCATTAGTTATATCATCCTCTAGAATTATGGAGTTAGTTCATGACTAAAGATAAAAATAATGATAATAGGGTCATGAACATAATAGACATCATTAGAGTTTAAAGAAGAAAACTAGATGATAAAACCCGAATTGAATCCCTTCCTCTTCGGACGTCACCGCCTTCGTCTCCTCTTCTCGCTCTTCAATCGTCCTCATTGGATCTCTCTAAAATATATGTTTTGTGTATTTGTATTGTGTATTAGCCTTTTTTTTTTGGGTTTTGGACGAGCTTATGTATTTATAAGAAAAGTCTTGGAGTCATTGTGCATGTAAAACCCTAAAATTTGGTATTTCTAGACTCTTCGCAGTGCCACAGCGTTGGAAAGTGGCGCCGCGGCACCAAACTCTCGGCCATTTACTATGTAGGATTTTGAAGTGGCGTCGCGACGCCCACTTCTTGGCGTGCTTTCGATGTTGTGTTCTGTGTTTTTCGCTCTTCCCGCGTGCTTCCGATGCGTCCGTAGGGTCCCAAAACAAGTCAAATTGCCCCAAAATCCATGTTCCAATGCTTCCTACAAATAAAACATAAAAGAAACTACAAAATACATTAAATGATACAGAATCTAACAATATAATAAGCTAATAATGTAAGAATAAGTGGGTGTAAACCACACTTATCAAACACCCCAAAACTTAAGATTTTACTAGTCCCGAGCAAAAAACAAAATAAAAACTAAATAAATAAACAAACAATAAGTAACGAAATTAACTAGGCCACTTTCGTAGGGATCACGATTACATTTAGCGTATGCAACAAGCCTTTAAAACCCTAGGCGACCCTAGTGGACGAGTTATAGTCTCGTGAGGGAGTGACGATACCTACAAACATCATTCACACACATGCAATCATGAAAAAATAATAATAATAATAAAAGCAAAGTAAATAGTCCTGATAGTTATACAAAATGTTGCCTCAAAGAATGTCTACCAATGAAATCATAGAACTTTCAAAGTACTCAATGCAACTTAAATCCAAGTTCTTGAATAAAGTATCTAAGCCAGACTCACAGTGTGTGTGTTTAAAGGTTTGGTCACAGCTCGACTCATAAGTAAGCCAACTCAATGATTTCGTCTAAAAAATTGAGATATGATGGGTCAAACCAACCTAGATATCTCAAAAGTACTTTGTATTTGTCTTTGTTTACTCAGTATGGTATGAATTCTTCTTTTCCTTTTTTCATTTATTTTCAACACACCTACCCTTTAAGGTAGCATTTCTCCTCATGGTGGTCCTAACACTCGCCTATGGGTAGTTTCACGCTTATCAGTTATAGGTAGTTTAACTTTTTCTTTTCTTTTCAACTTTTTTTTTCAATTTTATTTTTTAATTTTTTTTGCCTTATCATACCAAACATCATGACACTAGCAAATCAAGATATACATCTAAGCAAACGGGCATTCACCGACATGTAATTTCTTCAACTAGTTATTTTGTCAACTACCTAGGTTCTTACTGCTAAATACTTATTGTTAGGTGCTTACAAGTCTAACCTAGATCACCTACTCGAGGCATCATATAAAAATCAATTGGGAACTTATCGTTTCTAAGATTTCATCTAAAGCAAACAAAATTCATCATTAGATTTATGTTTTACTATTTAGGACTAAAAACAAAACAAATTTTTTTTTAATAGTAGGAACTAGCACTACATGCACACACCACAAGCTTAAAACTTGCATTGTCTTCAATGTAAGATAAACATAAAGAAATAAGAGTAAAGAACAACACTACCGTGCATGGAGTTGATCAGGCTTCTGCTGGTCAGAATTTGGTTGCGCGGGTTATGTGGGTCGTGCTACCTGCATAAATAACATGCAAACTATTAAACAAATAAATAACACACAATAAAATAAAATAAAATAAAGAAAATAAAATTAAACAAATGCAAGGGTTGCCTTCCCGCTGCGCTAAGTTTTAACGTTTTTAGCTAGACGCAACCACTCAAATGATCATGGTGGCTTCTTATTTGGTATCTACTGGTTGTTATGACATTAAAAAGATTGATTGGCGCTGCTCTTTAGGGTTGGCCTCAGTATTACTAGGAATTGTCCCTTGCTATTGATTGGTCATGGAGGAAGCAATCTGTCTAATCTGTACTTCTAAAGAATTCATTGTTACCTCTATATTTCCCATTTGTGTCTCAATATTGTTCAGCCTTGACACATTCCTCTCAAATATCTCTGAAGTATTAGCAGCAAACGTGCTCATGAGGTTTTCTAATGAAGGTTTCTGCTCAGCTTTTCAATAGTTGAAACCAGATAAAGGTTACAAGACATTCTCTGTATTAGCATATGACAAGTTCAATCTTGAGAACATGTCATTTTCCCCAATATATTTCTGATATGATATACCGCTTAATCCTTGAAAACCCATTATATTAGATATCAATCTTGAGTTTGCGGTATTAGTGGGCAGGGTTGTAGGTCATTTCCAATTTATTTTAGAGTCGATTTGATTAGTATTGATTGGTTTTCGGCCTCATCCAATGAAACCATAAGAAAATCCCAACCCATAACCCTTCAACACGCTTCCTACCCTACTATTTCTAACTGGAGACCCGAAACCCATGCACGGTGTTGAGCCTAATCGAAACCAACCTCTGTGCATTGTCTCTCTTCGTGTCTCTGATTTCTGGATCCTGGTTATGACAATCGCTCTTACTCATCTACTTAAGTGCTCCTGAGTTCATTCAAAAAGTTCCTCATATATTCATCTTCCCCTAGAGTTTATGGCCCCTGATTTCCCTTTGATGCTTGTGGTGAGGGTGGTAGAAATTAGACTATGGGAGGGACTGAACTGATGGGTTTGATTTTTCATGTGTTGGCGAAGATGTTATCGACAGTCTAGGAGCTATAGGTGATGGTGTAGTGGGTGCATGAGTTGACAATGAAGGTGTCGATGTTGATTGTATTGACAGTCTAGGCGCTGGTGATTGCATCAATTGTTTGGGACTTGATAGGTTTGATGGCTCATGTACTAGGGATGCAGTCGATAATGTAGTACATTGTTTTAATGGTTGAGAAAATTTAGATGATGGTTTAGAAAATTCATGAGTTAATGATGATTGTTTATATGGTTCGGAAATAAGACATGACCCTTGAGTGTCTGTACCCTCCTCATTGTAAGTTGGGTTTGTGCTTTTCATCCATCTCTTTATATAGATAAAAAAAAACTCATATATACTTTTCATATTTTGATTAATCATTTCCATAGTGCCTATCTGGTTTTGATCTCATCAATTTCCTCACTTATAGTTTGTAAGTGAGATGAAAGAAACTTGACAGCTATTTTTAATCCTTCCACTTCTCCTTTCATCCGTCTTACACTTTTTTCTAGAGTATTGACTCTCGTGGTGGCCAGTTCCCCTTTAACGGATCCAGAATGTCAGACCAATTGATACATCTCAACGATTCAATTTTGTAAATAAATGGATTTGATGACTTTGTAAAGAATGTTATGGAATTGAAAGCAATAGGATGACTTTGTAAAGAATGTTATGGAATTGAAAGCAATAGAAAATAATCGTTGATGTAAAAAGTTTACTCCATTTGCACTAAATCAGTATTCAGTTCAATATAAGCATAACAAAAGAAAGAAATATAAAGTTCTCTTCCACCAGCCATTGTTGGGAGTTCCACTCCACAGAGAAAACAAAAAATAAATGAAATAAAGAGCAAGAAATCCCACAAGCAGACCCCCCTCAGATATTGTATGATTTCCCTCTTACAACAATAACCAAAATAAACAAAAATCTCCCCCATTTCCCTCCTGATTATAGCCTATATATTTATACTCCTTCTAACTAACTCTTGCCACGTCTGCACTCATTTGCTAAATAGCACCAGCTGTCATCAAGCACTCCTCCAATGTGACCTTTCTTTCTTCCTGCTTCCATAAACAAGTTGGATTTGGTGGCCCCACTGATGCATGAGCTTTTATGTATTGATCATTATTTGTGACCTGCTCTAGCCCAGGCCCATCTCTATGCTCATTCTGCGCCTCTACGGAAATCTGGTCCCTAATATAAAGCTATGAGTGCTCCCTAAGTCTATAAGTGCCACCATAGGTTGATAAAATAAACTTCATGTAACAGTCATGGTTTTTGGTGCCTTAACCCATCAAAGGGATATATGGAAATTTCCACTATTCTTGTGATTTTCTATCATATTCTCATTCAATTTCCATTTCTACTGTTGGGATATATATCATAGACTATCATGTACTATATAAACAGAATTATTATTTTAATAATAAACAATGCATTATTCATTTATCAATTATTTAATTTATTCACATATTTCAAATTATCTCATATACCCTTGAGTACTCATGTATTTTCAAACTTAATATATGAGTGTCATACACAGAAGAATTTAAATCTAAAAATAGTAATCTAAACTCCGTAGAGAGCAAACAAAAATGGGTATTTTATTTATGGTTTATATATAGTTGTGGTCCATTCTCTAAATATATGATGACCTTAATCCGGGATCATTGATGTGGCGACATGGAAATGGAGACATCTTATATGATGTGATCATATAGAACTGGACCGGGACTGAAATGAATTTTTTTTATTTATTTGATTATTGCAAGTAAATATTATTTTCATTTATTTATGAATGGATATTTTAATTTAATTTAATTTAATTTCAGTAATTAAATAACGTGATGAAATATGCATTGGACTGGGACTGAAGTATTTATGTAATTTCTTAGAACATGACTTTATATGATTAATTATGTTGACAATATTTTCGCATTGGGACCTTGGATGGTGATTGGAAATAAAGTGATCTTTTGACCCTAAACTCATTATGAAATTTTATTAGACATAATATGTTCCATGACAATGCGATTACATAGAAAGCTAAAACATTAATAAATTTCCATGAATGTTTGTAAAAAAAAATGCTTAAAATGGCTTCCGCATCAAAAATATTATCAACAAACTTAATAAGGGTGAGTAATTGAACGGTGATAACTTTGAAATATAGAGTATGAAAATTCAGCATGTGCTTGAAGAACAAAAGGTTTTTGAAGTCCTCACCATGAGCATATAATAACATGTTGAAGACACCATAGCACAACACAGGCGAGACCGTGAGAATTCATGAAGATAAAGAACTTCAGTGCTCATATTACATTGCTAAGAAGTATGGATAATGACATCAAGAAATAGTTCGGATAGTTTGACCTGGTAAGGACATGTGGTCCATATTAGCTGAAAGGTTTAGTAGTATGTCTATATCCAAACTGAGGTCACTCACGATCATGTTTGACACATATAAAAAATACCTAGAGCTTACAATCACAAAACATCTATGAAAAATGTCATACATAATCAGTTAATTAGAAAATGATGGTCATGTTTTAACAGATGAGTAGCAAGTTCAAGCTATTATTCATTCTCTTCCAAACATCTGAGAGCAGATATAAAGACTTTCTATGATGCTAAGTGCCACATAGAATTGGTAAATGATCACCTTAAGGCTATTAGGTCAAATACTTATATGTATATGAATGGAACTAGCAAGCTTGGTGGTTCTGGAAAGAAAATAACATTTCATGTTGGTGGGTCCCAGTCAGGGAAGGAACAAGATTCTTCTAAGTCAAGTAAGAAACATAAGTCCAATCTACACGGGAAAGGAAAAAATTCTCCTAAGATAAAAAAATATGGCAAGAGTTAAGTGTTATAATAATGGTAAGAAATATCATTTTGCATGTGATTGCATTGAGTCTAAGAAGACTCAGGCACCACAGGCCATGTGGCGAAGAGAATGAGCAATAGCTTGAACCTGCTACTGATCTGTTAAAACATGACCATCATTTTCTAATTAACTGATCAAAAAATGAAAACATAAACTTTCTATGATGCTAAGTGCCACATAGAATTGGCAAATGACCGCCTCAAGGCTATTAGGTCAAATACTTATGTGTATATGAATGGAACTAGCAAGCTTGGTGGTTCTAGAAAGAAAATAACATTTCATGTTGGTGGGTCCCAGTCAGGGAAGGAACAAGATTCTTCTAAGTCAAATAAGAAACATAAATCCAATCTACACGGTAAAGGAAAACATTCTCCTAAGAAGAAAAAATATGGCAAGAGTTAAGTATTTTAATAATAGCAAGAAATGTCATTTTTCATGTGATTGTACTGAGTCTAAGAAGACTCATGCACCATAGGCCATGTGGCGAAGGATAAAGATGCCTTTTTGGAATTTCGGTGAATTTAACATAAGGGGAAGTGGATATTGATAAGTACTTATAATGTACACTTTTTAAGTGTATTTACATTGAATTCCCTCCTAAATTATGTTCTTGTAAGTTTTAAATGCACTATATTCATTATTTTATTGTTTATGATGCATTATATGAAGAATTGAGCAAAATAATGATTGAAAATCCTAAATTTCTTATTTACACCAATGATTTTTTAATTTGCGCAACCTTATGTTTTATGGCCATAACATTCTCATATAATGTCAAAATGAGGTAGTTCAAGTTGTATTGGAAAAAAGACTCAATTATTTACAACCCTGTAACTCACTTCGAAGACTGAATTAAATTCTTTCTTGGTCAAAATAGAGCTTGCAATTGATGGTTCTACACTATGAACTTGTGGTATGCCACCAAGACCATTGTGTCGCACCACAAATGTGATAACACTGAAATTGAATAGGAAACTTGGTTTGTTATAAGGTTACTTCACATATGTTTTTGGGGAGAAAAATAAGCCAATTTGGAGGCCAAAACACTCTCTAAACACATTCAAGAACAATCAAGAATAAGAAGATCAAGTAAAAATCAAGAAGAGAAGATTGGAGATTTCAGATATTGAAGATTGACAATCTTCAAGATTTGTCTTATTTATCCCTATTTTCCTATTCTTTTCCTTATGTTTATTATGTTAAATACCATTATGATGTTGTTTATCTTCTTCATCATAAATTAGATATTGTTCTAATACTGCAATGGAACCTAATATAAACTTTTGTTAATTGAATCTTTTTTATAATTGATTTGTTACCTTCAATGTGAACTATTTATCATTCTCTTTACTTAATGTGTTCTATTACTTGATCACCAATAGGATATGATGAACAATAAAAAGTGTACATTTATTACAAGGAAAACTAATCATTTTATACTTGTAGTTTTATTAATCCCCTTAATTTAGTACATTTGAGATATAATAATTAAATTTATGTTTTTATATATTTTTTTTGTGATTTTTATTTCTTATGTAGGTGAAATAATACTTTGGATGCATAACTAAAAAAAGCGACGTGACATTTGGATTTTGGAGGCCAGAAACTTGAAAGGGCATTCTAGCAACAATTTCGGAAATTCTAACTTTGCGAAATTTTCGTATTTCGGCAATAACTTCTTACTCCGATATCGAATTGAGGCAATTCCAGTTCCAGATGAAATAAGACTCAAATATCTACAACTTTGCTCTTTACAAGAGTTTCTAGTTATGCGATTTTTTCAAGGTAAAATATTACTTTGGATGTTTAAGAGGAAAATGGATATGAAATTTGATATTTTGTGTTTGTAAATGGTCATTTGCCCTTTTTAAATTGGCCTTTGTGTTTGTAAATGGCCATTTGGCCTTTGTACATTGACCATTCGTGTTTGCAAGAGGTGCTTAGCATTACCTATAAATAGAAGATGCTTAGCACCTCAATCTTTGGCTTCCTTCATACGTCTCTATTTGAGAAATTGTGAAGAGTTCCAGCTCTTGTGTGTTTTATTTTTCAAGTTTTGTTGTAATTTCTTTTTCTTTCAGTAATAAAATTATGTGTGTTTTTATTCAAAGCATGAGTAGCTAATTCCATTCTGCTGGGGTAAAGGGTGAAACTCTTAATATGAGAATATAAATTAATCTTACTTATATTATAATATATGAATTGTAATCTGAAAATAAATATTTAAATCTGGACTAATTATTGACAAACTTAGTTACCGCCTTTATGGCTGGTTTTATATATTTGGCATAATTGAGTACCTAACTGGACTTGTTATAAAGAAATATTGTCACAATCTATATGGTTGATTTTATATACTTTGGCATAATTAATTCATGAAGTAAATTAAATGGGTAATAATTACAATTTATATATTATAAAAAGTAAGATTTCTTTATATTTGAAATATTAAGAGTGGATCTCCTAGCCCTGCTATTTTAATTTATTATTACAATCCAATTTAAAAAATTATTCATCCTTTCAATCAATTTAGCCTTTTTATTTTTACTCGAATTGTTATTTTTTTTTACTAAATCTATTCTTCGTGGATCGACCCCGGACTTACCGAGTTATTTTATTACTTCGACACTCTTATACTTGGGAGTAAAGAACAACTTTGTGAGTGTGTCAAGTTTTGGCGTCATTTCCGGGGAATATAATTTAGTAGATAGAATAATAATTTATCATCCTTGCAATTTTTTCTTTTCTTTTCTTTTTATTTTTCTTTTTTTCTACATCTCATTTTTTCTTATCCTTTATAGTTGTGTAGATCCCAGATGTCCTAATTGATCCCCAAATGAACTCTGAACCTAGACAACCCCCATATAGACAAACCATGTACTTGGTTCCTCAAGGTTACAGGAGACATAAAATTCAATTAAAATGGAGCTTGTACTTTGCCAAAGAATTTCTTTAACCATCCTCATTTAGATATTCTTTCATAAATTTTTGTGAGAACCTAATTCCAGAAATTGAGACAACTGGGTGAGAAATTCAATTAATAACTGAATTGACAAGAATCAGATGACGTTTTTAGGATCTAATCATTATATTTTTTCTTTTGTCATTATTTTTACTTTTTGTTCACTTGTTTATTATTTTTTTCTTTTTATAAGTATTGAATTTACATATTTAAATTTTAACTTATAGTCTACATTTAGGTTGCATGAGATATTGGTCTCGATCATCTAGCGGTAGATTAAATAAAAAGTCTTAATCACCTTTATCGTCAGTCAAAATGGCCGAGAATCGAAATGAAAACCACATGGCCGAGATGAAAATCTAGTTGATCAGGTAGAACATGAGTCTCAGCATGGTGATCTTAATCATTCTATGACACTCATAGAATTCATAATCCCACTAGGACATGATCATCATCTAACATTAATTTCCCCTAAGATGCATCACGTTTCAATTTTAAACTAGATGTCATCCAACTTTTACCCACATTCTACGGTCTAGAATCAGAAAATCCTTATCAACACTTAAGTGAATTCAAGGAGATATATAATACTTGTACATACCAAAGTTACATGATGAATATAATTCGACTCAAGTTTTTTCCCTTTTCTTTAAAGGATAAAGCTAAAATTTGGCTGTAAAACCTTGGGTCTGGATCCATCAGAACAATGGATGATTTGCAGGAGCAATATCTAAAAAAAATATTTTATCCCTCACAGGATAAACTCCTTTAAAAGGAGACTCATAACTTTCACACAAAAATAGGGGAAAAACTTTATCAATTTTGGGAGAGATTTAAAGAAATGTTAAATATTTATCCACTTCACGGGTTTGAAACATGGAGGCTGGTTTCCTATTTCTACGAGGGTTTAACACCTCAAAGCAGACAAGTAGTGGAAATGATGTGTAATGGTGAATTTAAGGACAAAAGTCCCGAGGATGCACTAGATTACCTAGAATGCATAGCAGAGAATGCACAACAATGGGACACAATTGACACTTATGAGTCGTCTGTAAAACCACAGTCGTCTGGTAGAGACATATTTAACCTTAGGGAAGACCATGACCTTTCTACTAAATATGCATCTCTAGCTAAAAACGTTGAGGCACTAGAAATGAGAAAGAATGATCATGTCAAGTCAATTCAGGAAGTCACATGTCATATATGTAATTCAAATGAACATATCACATAAGTTTTGCAAACCTTCAGCCCTACAGGAATGTCTCAATGACTAAGTCAGTTTCATAAACACCTTCAAGAGACCAAATCCAAACCCATACTCCCAAACCTATAATTTTGGTTGGAGAAACCAGCCCAAATTGGATTTGAAGACTTTTCCCGAATGATTGAAGTATGTATTTCTTGGAGATGAATAAACTTATCTTATGGTAATTTCTTCCTCTCTCACAAGTGATCAAGAATGTAAGTTGTTAAATGTGTTGTGAGAACATAAACTAGCAATTAGATGGACTTTAAAAGATATAAAATGAATTAGCCATTTGATCTGCACACATAGAATATATCTAGAAGATAATGTCAGGACATATCATCAACCCCAAAGAAGATTGAACACTCACATGAAAGAAGTAGTAAAAATAAAAGTCCTTAAAATTCTTGATGTAGGCATTACTTATCATATCTCCGATAGTAAATGGGTAAGTCCTACATAAATTGTGCCAAAACATTTTGGAATAACTACCGTAAAAAATGATAAGGGAGAATCAA
>SKCR01054771.1:0-33200 GCA_019454045.1 Zanthoxylum bungeanum | reverse complement strand
CAGCAGCCGAGCCAGGTAAGTAAAATGCATTGCATAACTTTGATAGGATTGTTCAAAGTCACACACTGCACAAGTCCCATCAAAGTGGGGGCGACTGTAGGCATTGCATTTTCGCATGTGAAACCCGATGACGAGCCTCATTTGGAGGCACTACCTTTTGAGTCACGAAAGCCGCGGAAACGGATATCGGAAGGGGAAATTCAGAATAAACAAGCTCACTGTCTTCGTTAGTGCTGCGTTCACTACTACTTCGTTCAAACGGAAAACAGA
Source organism: Zanthoxylum bungeanum (assembly GCA_019454045.1). Lineage (NCBI taxonomy): Eukaryota > Viridiplantae > Streptophyta > Magnoliopsida > Sapindales > Rutaceae > Zanthoxylum > Zanthoxylum bungeanum. The sequence continues at coordinate 32,930 of SKCR01054771.1, read as the reverse complement.
TTGCGGGTGTTCGTGTCGCGTTCGAGGAAGCGTTCGAACGGTGTCGGTAATTCTGGTTTTGCTGCTAGCCTCACACCCAGCCCATTTAGCTCCCCAAAGCCCATAAAACACATCCCAAATTAAATAAATAAATATTAATTTAAATATTAAACATTAAATAAAATATTTAAACCATTTACCAATTAAATAAAATATTTACCTAACTTAAACTAAAATCATGCCTAATTTAAATAATTTGAATATATTATATACTAAAACTAAAAAGAAGATATGCCTAATAAAATCAATCTTAACCAATTAAAGCCAATCATATATTTGACTTCCTAATCTAATAAGATAATTACCAATATAAAATATTTGTATTCCTAAACCAACACAAATTAAATATTAACATTACAACTTCCTAATTTAAAATATTTTGTCCCCCCTCAATCTTGTGTATACCTTTCTCATCTCTCCTAATTTGGAAACAAGATCTCTTCCTTGTGAGACAAGGTGAAACCCTAGACATCTTCTATATAAACACCCCTAACCAAAGCCATGGTCTCCTTGACACATAGATTCACACCCAAACTCTCTCGAAATCTCTCTAGACTCTCTCTACACACACCCAAGACTAAACAAAAAAAAAGAAAACACTTCACACATACACAAAAGAGAACAAAGAACCCACCACAAGTCACCACCCTCCATAGTCGAATCCAAAGCACCAACAACCACCATAGCCGAATCCAGAACACACCAAACTCACCCTTAGCCGAATCCTAAGACACGCCTAAACAACCTCCTAAATTACCTTAAAACAGCAGCCCAAATCCTTAAAAAACAGTAACATAAAAACTGCATAGATAATCTTAAAAATAATCACATATAATTACACTAAGAACCCACACAAACTTGGAATAGTTCATTGAAAACGTTAAAACAGGTGGCCCGTGCAGTGAGCAGCAAGACCGAGGCCGAATAGGAGCAGAACGGAGTTCGAACCGCAAGCAAAACAGCAAAGCAGTGAGCTAGGACGCTGAACCAGTGAACCAGAAAAGTTGCGGAGCTTTACCCCTTCCGATCTTCGTGGAACGCGAGTCCGAGAGACGGCTTAAAAGGTTAGACCTGAGGGTATCTTTCACACTTATTCTCATTTTATTTTCTGGTCATTTATTTTGATTATATTTTCTGTATTTGTGGAATTCGTTGTGTGTATGATGTATGTTGTGGGTATTGGATGAATGGAAGAGTGTAGTCTCTTGTGGTATATAGGATGGAAACCCAGACGTAAATTCCGTAGCTGAATCCGAATGGACGGTAGTGCGGTCTGTACTTGGGACACAACTCCACGTGCCACTTGAGTAAACGGCACCTTCTCTTGTTTTGTGTTGCTTTTATTTATTTATTTTTCGTCATTTAAATTATGTATGTTGTTTATTTATGCATGATTCAATCAAGCACATGGGCTTAGTGAGTTAGTCCAAAGGTCCTCCATTTAGGAGACAAAGAGCCGTAAAGGCCACATTTGTGACACTACTTCGCCGCGCCGGTTGATGTGTGTTCGGTTGGATGCGAGATACGTTCAATCGGGCATACTTAGTTTGATATTATTGAGTTTATCTTTTATGCATGGTTCAATCAAGCGCATGGGCTTAGTAAGTGGAATGAAAGATCCCTTATGGGGAGGGTTAAAACCCGTTACCACGATGCTTTGCCGCGCCGGTTGATGTGTGTTCGGATTGGATGTAAGATGTGTTCAATCGGGCATACTTGGTTGATATGATTGGTTCTATTTTTGTATGTGTGATGTGACGCGCATGGGCTTAGTATGTTGGTCTAAAGGTCACCTCTTTGAGAGACCAAGAGCCCCAAAAGGCCACCTTACGTCAGTACTGTACTTCGCCGCGCCCCCTTATTTTGTTGTTTTTCTGTTGTTCTTCCAATTTCATGCATCAGGTCTGGTCTGTCTCGTTCGAACGTGTTTACGAACGCAACTCTCGAACGCGCATACATTTTTGCCTTATCATGCATCAGGTCCCATTTCCTTCGATTCGAACGCGTTAACAAACGCCATACGAACGTGAGCATTCTGTTTCATTTTCGTTCGAACGCGTTTACGAACGCTACACGAATGCGCACCCCTGAACTGAGTCCTCTTCATTAGATTTCATGCATAGTTTTCCTAGTAGCTATCTCCACATGTATAAATGCAAATATGCTAATGTATCAATTCATATGCTTATGTCATGATAACATTTGAGTATTATTTCTTGCGGTATATCGGATGGAAACCCAGACGTAATTCCGTAGCCGATTCCGAATGGACGGTATGTCGGTCTGTACTTGGGCTACATTCCACGTACCGCTTGGAAAACCAAGCTTGTAAAAAATGCCAATATGTGTGATGGTTAATTGTGTGTGTTTGTGTTTTCCTGAATGTGAATGCAAATAAAGTTGTATGTTCGTTGCTATCTTGATATATGTTAAGCATGCATGCAATTTTAAATGTGAGATATATGTGAAATGCGTACATAAGTTTTACTTTGCATATGAGAATTTAGAAGCATGATACTCTTGGAAAAAGTGTTACTTAAGCTTGATTAAATTATTACATAAATCCTTTCATTACAAGTGACATAAGTAAGGGACCATTCCGAACCCAACGGTTTGAGGTCTTCCCTTACGAGGGGTGAGTGCAGCCTTAAACTTTGTCCCGGTTCACACCGGGTGGCGACTCCATGTTATTTAGTCATTCCCAACTAGGCCGCGAGCCTAGGAACGGCGTCACCCAGGTTCTGTTGTCCACACAAGGCTTCCTGCCATTTAGCATAATCAACGTCTAACATTGCTTCTCTGTAGGTATATGGATCAGTCTCCTCAATAAGGAGCACATCAAGAATCTTATCTTGTATCAAATACAAGCGCTCAGGAGGTCTCGATATCCTAGTAGACCTACGGAGAGTGGAACTAAAAGGTTCTATTTTTGTCTGAACCTGTGATTCCTCTATCGGTCTGTCATCTATAGGTTGGACTTCATCAAGTTCAACCCTTCTATGATTACCACATTCTGCCAAAAATTATTCTTCAAGAAATCTGGAAAAATGAGCTACGAACACATTTCGATGTTCGAGTTCATAGAATTGATATCCTTTAGAATTCAAAGGATATCCAACAAACCTAACTTTTCGCGCTCGAGGTAAAAATTTATCCTGCTGCGTCACTCTGACGTATGCAGGACATCCCCAAACCCTAATATAATTAATGTTCCATTTCCTACCAACCCATATCTCATATGGAGTAGTGGGAACATCTTTAGAAGGAACACTATTCAGCAGATGTGCAGTAGTAAGAAGAGCATACCCCCATAAAAAGTAAGGTAAGTCTGTAAAAAACTCAACATAGATCGGACCATATCTAATAAAGTCTGATTTCTCCTTTCAGACACTTCATTGTGCTGTGGAGTTCCCGGAGGAGTATATTGAGCGAGAATCCAATTCTCTTTAAGATACTCGGTAAATTTACTACTCATATATTCATCGCCTCGATCTGATCGAAGGCATTTGATGAATTTACCAGTTTGTTTTTCTACTTCATTTCGAAATTCTTTTAACTTTTCAAATGTTTTCGATTTATGTTTCATCAAATAAACATAACCATGCCGTGACAAATCATCGGTAAATGTTACGAAATAAGAAAAACCACTATGAGTAGTGTGACTTATAGGACCACATACATCACTATGAACGAGCTCCAATAAGTGAGTGGCCCGATGTCCAACACCAGTAAATGGGGCTTTGGTCATTTTACCCTGAATACAAGATTCACAAGTTGGAAAAGATTATGTGGTTAGATTCTCAATCAAACCATTCTTAACCAACTGGGTCAGGCGTCGTACACCTATATGACCTAACCGCATATGCCACAATTCAGTATCAGTTATTTCAGATCTTTTACGTTTATTTATCCCCAATTTCATAAACATCTCTAATGGCATGCAAAATATAATGACCTTACGAATTTGAACATTTGTGTAACAAAACATCATTCATATCATATATTCGTAGAATGATTCTTAATATATACATGATATCCTATCTAATACAAAGAAAGAGATAATATTAGCTACACAACCAGGCACAAAAACACAATCTGTCAAAATGATGCTGCCTCTGGATAGACGAATCTCGTATTCGCCAACGGCTGCTACAGATAAAGAATCTCCATTCCCAAAATGCAGATGCATCTCGCCTGGATTAAGTATCCTACTGACCCTCAGCCCCTGCAACGAATTATAGATGTGAGTAGGACTAGCAGAATCTAAAACCCATCCAGAACCAATTGATTCACAAGCCAAAGAGATATCAATGATAGGGAAAATAAACATACCTAATGCGGAGGCTCTCTCCCGTCTGACGGAGGCAATATAGTCTGGACAGTTGCACCTCCAATGTCCAATTTTGTCACAGTGGTAGCATTTGTTCTCAGCGGCTTTTTTCTTCTTCGACTTGCCTGACTTTTTAACCTTTCCTTTATGAGGAACATCAGAACCAGTCTTCTTTGCCTTTTTCTTCTTCTTCTTACCCGATCTCGTAGATTGAGAAGAAGAATAACTAGGCAAAGAGGACTTCGAGATGAGTGTCGGCACACCCTTCTTAATGTCCTCCTCATCAGAAGCATCATATGCGACTGACTGTAGGAACAATGAATACCATGCATGTTGAAGTTCATAATGAATTGGGAATACACCGGTGGGAGTGAGCCAAGAATCAAATTCATGCCCAATATCTCATTTAGCTGAAAGTCAAACTTTCGAAGCTGCTCAATGAGATCCATCTTGTGCAGGACATGTGGACTCACTGGCTTGCCATCAACCAAACGAGCGTGGAATAATTCCACGGAGATTCTATACACCAGGGTCTGCTCCTGGTTTAGAAATAGCTTTCGAAGCTGAGTTATGATATTGAAGGAGTCAGGCATATCAGCATATTGCCTCTTTAGATCAGAAGACATATTACATAGAATGAGTGATCTGACTCCCAAATCATCATCCTTCCATTTCTGAAATGTCTCATTCTCTTCAGGTGTAGACTCCGGAGCAATATCCAACGGTGCTGGATTATCCAGCACATAACCCAACTTCTCGGACCTCAAGACAATCTTAAGATCCAATTCCCATTCTGATACGAAACAGGATACGAAACAGACGAAACCCGATCCAAGATCCCGTAGACCCCCAAAGAACATGTCCTTGAAAACCCTTGGAGATAGCCTCAGATGAATTTTGCCAGCAAATAGGACGCCACAAAGGATGCCAACCCTTTGATAAGTCTTTGTTCAATCACTGAACGATGATAAAATTTTCTCAATCTCAAGAAAAAAGTACTATTCACGCACAAAAATTAGGGTTCTCATTAAGAGTGTGTTTTGAGTTTAAATAGTAACATACTCAAACCCTAAGAGAGCTAAAAAGACTAATATAGCCCTAAACTACCCATTACCAACTAAAAGCCCATAATTCCTAATTTTTAGCCCATTTTGAACCCATAAATAAATAAAATAAACTAACTCAAAAAATAAATAAAAACAGACATTCACGTTGGTTCCATATATGAAAATAAATAATAAATAAGCCTAAACAAACGAAATCAATCCATGCTGCTAGGATCACATCATTCTCCCTCTCTTGAAAAGGATTCGTCCTCGAATCCGTGCTCGGATCATAGATAGTAATGATAAAATCAATTGGACGATTATTCTGGAACAAGGAAAAATCACATGGAAGAAAAGTGTCAATGTTAGTACAATAATGCTTGTGTATTGTTTCCTTTTGCCCATACTCTTCCGCAAAATCTAATTTTATTGCACTCTCATTCCCAATGAGATTCCTAATTAAGTTCACACTCTCAATCTCATTCACAACAAATTCTACATGCTTAACCTCACAAAACTCTCACACGTATTTACCCATGTGTTTCCCGACTCAGTACTCACATTTGCATGTTCAAAACTCTCAACACATTCAACTACACATGTAGTTTCATCAATATATTTAGCCATGCATTGAGCTTCAAATTTATCATCACCAGCAACAGCTAAGTCATCCACTTCAGTAATAGAAATAACTTCAGCATCACACTCACTCTTCACTGCTTGCTCACTCACTATCATGCACATATTTTCTTCTTTTACATTCACAATATCACTAGCAAGTTTATGTACTAAGCATTCGACATCTCTTTCTTTTTTCCTCTTTTCAACCTCACTTCTCCTCTTCATTATTAATTGATCTTTATAGGCTTGTTGTGGTGTTAAAAGAGAAAGAATCACTGACCTCCGCTCCGTGACATAAATGTACCTACTCCTCTCAACATGATGCCACACTTGCCTATCATACTTCCATGACCCACCCAACAATACATGACAATCAAGCATAGGCACCACATCACATAATACTTCATAATGAAACATCATAGTAGTAAAGGCAACCATGACTTGATACTCACCTTAACTTAACCTCATCACAATTAGGCAAACCTCGTAACATATAAGGCTTAGGATGGTTTCGCAATGACAACCTCAATTTCTCCAAGAGACTGGTACTAACTAAATTAGCCCAATGTTACCCATCAATAATCACACTGCACACCTCATCTTTCACAAATACTCTAGTACGAAAGATATTATCTCTTGGTTGTCCATAATATCAACCAACGCACTTGGCATCTTGACAAAAATAAACTCAAGAAGGAAGAAAAGACTAAAAAAATGACAAAGATAAAGACAAGACTAAAAAAACCACATGAGTCTCAAAACAAAACACAAAAAAATCAGATTCAAAATTCAGTGACAAATTCAACCAAAAATTTTCTTTTCGATTAAAGAACACTAAGGCAATCCCTAGCACAACTTAACACACAAGATAATTGATCAAACTTTACTGACCAGATCTGATTTTTTTTAACAACAGCAACAGCCTATTAACAAAGTTCTCATGCAAAAAGGTCAAAGAGCAAACAAACCCTACTGCCTACTGATATGCACTAGCCAATGAAGGAAAATATTTTTTTGACTGACAAACGCAATTCCAGAAAACTTTTTTTTTTTTGGGTTCACAGCCTCACAGGCGTGAACTTAACTTTTTTTTTTTTTTTGTTCACAGGCGTTAACTTTCTCCTTTTTTTTTTGTTTTTTTTTGCTAGACAATAACCCTACTCTTTTTGGTGAAGACACACGAACACGACACAAGGCATAACAAATAGATTTTTTTTTTTTTTACTGACAGACACAAATATAAAAGTAAGAAATAGTTTTTTTTTTATTGACAGCAGTAGAAGGCTATCAATGACTCAATGAATATGACAGCAAAAACAAGACTTCAAAGACCGAATTAACAGGAAAAAAAAGAAGAAACGAAAATAAATAAAAGTCAGACCTGAAATCTAGCTCTGATACCAATTGATACGAAACAAGATACGAAACAGACGAAACCCGATCCAAGATCCCGTAGACCCCCAAAGAACCTGTCCTGAAAAACCCTTGGAGATAGCCTCAAATGAATTTTGCCAGCAAATAGGACGCCACAAAGGATGCCAACCCTTTGATAAGTCTTTGTTCAATCACTGAACGATGATAAAATTTTCTCAATCTCAAGAAAAAAAGTACTATTCACGCACAAAAATTAGGGTTCTCATTAAGAGTTGTTTTTGAGTTTAAATAGTAACATACTCAAACCCTAAGAGAGCTAAAAAGACTAATATAGCCCTAAACTACCCATTACCAACTAAAAGCCCATAATTCCTAATTTTTAGCCCATTTTGAACCCATAAATAAATAAAATAAACTAACTCAAAAAATAAATAAAAACAGACATTCACGTTGGTTCCATATATGAAAATAAATAATAAATAAGCCTAAACAAACGAAATCAATCCATGCTGCTAGGATCACATCACATTCACTAAAGTTTTCAAGACCAGTCAGTTTGTTCGCGTTCAAGACACGTGTAAACGGATTAGATGAAGTAGTAGCTGTCATCAAAAACTTAACAAAAGAAACAGAAGTTAGCAGATAAAAGTAATTTCATCAATATCAAAAACATCCAACATATCATGGATTTTTAATATAAGAATGCCCTCCCACTTTTTTACATAAATTGATAATCCCAAAAAAATACGAGAATTCAATAATTAAATTAAATTCTATAGCAGGAAGTAGACCTCACAAATATATTTGAACACACCGCTTTGGCACATTGTGCCCAAATATATTTGAAAGTAGGTAACTATTACCAATCACATCCAATGTGACTCTTTAAAATAGGTCCTGAACCGTTTCCGATCCTCACTGCTTTGGCATCTATTGGATGGGGCGTATTCAAGGCAATAATCGTTAATGAACACATCCAAGGTACTTATGCACTACCTCACTACTTTGACATATATTGGTATGCACTTTCGCTCGAATTTGTTTCTTATCAAATAAGTTTTACCAGTATAAATAAATTTCCTCAACCATAGCCGCACTGCTTTAGCAGATACAACCACAATATCAGGAAAAATATTTACATCCGTATTGACAAGATGGACCCATTAGTGTACAATACACTCACAAAACACACAGTCTTATTATGGGGATTTTACAAAACTGTCAAACAGTTAAAATAAATTGAAATAAATATCAAATATTTAAGACATGAAAAATTATTTTGGATGTGGGATCAGACGCTTTGATACCATTTTGTTGGAGCAGGAACAGCGGAAGCTCGCGATGGAAGGCGAAAATGATTTTTAAATATTTTTAAATTTTCCGAACGAATTAATTAATATCAAATATTTTTTAATTCACTCAAATAAGTTTAAATATATTATTTATTAATATTTAATAACATAAAATATTTCGTTACATGATGAATTATTTAACGAAAATATTTTTCAATAAATCTACGCGTAACAGGCAAACGGTCAAACCGGTTGACCAACAGTTGAGCCGGGGCAACCCGATCACTCGGGCAGTGTTCGGTCAGCCCTTGGGCTGCCCGAACAGTGCCCAGTTCGCTGGGTTCAGTCGCGACACGGTGGGCCCGTTTCGAAGCGAATTTCGCCGTTTGCTCGCATTTTCACCTCGGAAAAATTTTCGGAATTAATCCACCCCCAAATACACATCCAAAATCATCCAAATAACATACTTTTCCAGGAAAAATATTCTGTTTTAATAGCCAATTTCAGATCTTATTCAGAAATTAATTTTGTCCAATTTTCATGCCATTATTCAATTTATCCACAAATTAATCATATTAATTTTACACCAAATTAAATCACTACAACATAAAGCCCCAAGAACAATTCTAGGCAATATTAGAGTGGTAACATCACTATAGAAAGGCAATTAAAATTTTAGAGATTAATTCACTAATTAATCCATTTACACATGCTTATAAAGAAAACTAGTGAGGTTATTAATCAATCAACACCAATATTTTTGATCCATATGCATATCCAAGACACATATTTTTAAGACATACAAAATACATATCCAATACATATTTTTATGCTTAAAATCAAAACTAAGAAAATAGAAATTGGAAACTCTTTATTACCTTAATTCCAAGTTCCAATTCTTCAAGTTTTCTTCACTTTGGTGTTGATCAATTTGTTATAACCCTAACCCATCTTTTCTTTATTGTTCTCAACACATGAGAATTGGTTCAAACTTGTAAAATGAAAGCTAGTTTCATTTTATAGTAAGAAAACCTTAGATGGCCGAAATTATGGCTATAATTTAGTCAAAAGTTTATTTAATTTTGGCCAATTATTTTGACACACCTTTGATCTTTATCCAAAAGTAATTATTTTGATTTTTTGCAATGAAATCCATGTGTTCAAAACTCATGGATTAGCAAATCACAATTTGCCATTTAAATAAGAATATTCTAAAATTTTCTTATCTTAAATAAAAAAATCAATTAACTAATTAATTTATTTATTTATTTATTTATCTAATTAACAAAAAGACAAAATAAATACATGAAAAAATATTCCAAGAATATTCCTCCATTTTATTATTATTATTATTATTATTATTATTATTATTATTATTATTATTATTATTATTATTATTATTATTAATTAATTAATTAACAATAATTAATAATAATAACAAAACAAGTGTCAAAATCCAGTAGGTTAATAATGTGTATCTAATCTAAATTATGTATCGTATACAAATACACATTATTTAATACGCATGTGTAAATTATGAATAATCTGAATTATCCATAATTAATTGCCTAAGTGCTCAACGGGTACACTTTATATTGTGGGACTCTCTAGGTTCAAGTTTATCTGTCATGGAAACCATTTCCATGTCTGTAATTCGTCCACTCACAAATTACGACGACCACAGATAATCAAGTTGAACCATCCAAGTCGAAGTCATTGCATATATATAATCCATTTGTCATAGGTTATTTGAATTGTTCCGGAGATATAGATTAAACGTCAAATCTCCGCTATGAATAATTTATGTGTCACAGCATAATTATAATTATTTAATAAATATTCGGAACTCGTTTCCGAATCATACCTCGGCCAAGGATTTCAAAGAATCACAAATTGGATACCTAAATCCCATACACGAGACTGACACATCCTCTTTGGATATATCATAGGATATCGTGAGTATCAGTCCATACCCAACGAACAGACGGAGGCCTGATCTTAAAAGATCATTGACGTGACTGTCATTAAAGTATGGATGATATCTCACATATCCACAGTGGTATCTCAAGTCAAATGAGCTAATATGATATTCGACTCGTAAAGATTCCTATTGACATTGGTGTACCATTTATCAGGAATCTTCGAATGAGTTGTTCGGTATTTATCCAATAAATACATATGTGTCTATATGAGTCTCCCAAGACTCATGGTATACTGATTCAAGCCAATAGAACAATTCTAATATGCGACACATACCGGTCTCATAGGTTTACTAACTGACCAAGTATGTAAATCTTGACTAGGAACAATTTAAAGATCGAATTGTATTGTGACATTTCTCAGTAACAATTGCGGCGCTTTTGCAATTATGTCACAACCATTCATTCTAAGGTCATTTACGCATTTACCATATATAAGATTATATTGATGAAAGTTACTTAATTTTATTCATAATAAAATAAAATGTACATCGTATTTACAATAAATACAACAAAATTTGGCGTGTCGAGCACCAACTCTAACACATGCAGTTCAGAACTAGAGATGATAGATGCCCCTAGATCCTAAATTCAGAGTCTAGAGGGTAGTGTAGATCCGCACCCCAGCTCCATAGTTCAGGGCTAGGGAGACGATGATACGTAACGCCCCTAGACCCTAAATTCAGGGATATGATAGTGGCATGCATTGGGGGACGGCGATACATAATGCCCCAATGTCATGGATTTGCACACTTGGCTCTAGTTCAGTGTTTTGGGGACGACGATACGTAACGCCCCAAGACCACTAGTTAGGCCTATGGGGGATGACGATACGTAATGCCCCCATGCGTCAGGTTTTTCAGCTTCAGATATAGATTTTTCAAAAACGGATTTTCAGAGATAGACTTACAGAAAAGATGAGTTTAAAAAAGAGTTTTCATAAGAAACAGTTTTATGAGAATTTCATAGATTTACAAACCAAAATCATTTTTCAGAAAAGTATTCCAGAAAGAAAGTTGTTTCCAGATAATGAAAGAGATTTCAAAAGAAATGATTTGAGATGAAATTGGTTTTAGAACCATGGATTTTCAAAGGCATTTTTGTTCCTAATTTAAATTGTCCGTTCACTATATCATTCAAACGATCTAACCCCCCCACTCCCAGTGTAACATCCCGAGGTATTTTAGCGTGTTGTGTAAATTTTATTTTGCAAGGGAGGCTGCGTCTGAAGGCAAGGTTTATTTTTTTTTAAAAAGTAAAATGGGAACTTTTTCATGAAATTAATTATAAGTTTATATTAAATTAAGCTTGAGGGATTGATTTGAAATTTATTAAATTAGTGTAGATAAATCTAGATTTTTCTTTATTGTTATTATTATTATTATTATTATTGTTTATCTACAGATACACGTGTATTATTCATATACACACACACCTATTCATTTAACACACACAAAATTAGAAAGAACAGGAGAGAGAGAGAAGAGAGAAAGGAAGAAAATTCGAAAAGCAGAGAGGAAGGGAGAAACGAGGGATCCAGAGGGAAAGAGACTGAGAAAATAAAAGAAGAATAAAGCTGAGAGGGAAATAAGAAGCAGAGACCGAGAGAGTGGGAACCGAGAAGATGAAGAAAAAGAGGAAATGGAGGAAGAAGACCGAGATAGAGAGGAGAGAGCAGAGGTTGTGCAGGGGAGATTCAGAGAGAGAGAGATACCGAAACAGAGGAGAGGTAAGTATACTATGCTTATTATTATCTTGAATTTAATTGATTTTAACAAATGGGTTTGAAGAGATTCAAATATTGGGTGAGGCAGTGAGTTAGAACCGTGCCAAATGTAAATTAGATTTGGGCATTTAGTGTGATAATGGAAGAAAAATAAAGAAAACCAGAAAAGAGTGGAGAAGAAGGCAAAGGCTGAGATAGGAGAGAAAAGAGAGGAAAAAGAAGAAGGAAAAGTGGGTTTTGCAAATGGTAAGTACACTATGACAGTGAATTCCTTGGGTTTTCTTGTTTGATGGTTTTTGGATTTGTAAAAAAAAAAAAAAAAAGAAGAAGGAATTGAGAAATTAGATGAATTAGATGATTAAGGACAGGTTAGAGTAAATTAATTTCAGTTTTGTGTGTGAATTTGGGAAGAAATTAAATTGATTAAGGAAGGAGAAGAATCGGTAATAACCCTAGAAAAATTTGGGGATTTTGAGAAACTAGAATATAGAATTGTTAGATGATTGAGTTTGAAAATTTGAGCTAATAAAAGCATATCTACAGTATTAGAATCCAGTTTTAATGATGAAATTGATTTAAGTTACAAGTGGGTGTGGTTTACTCTATGGCCGAACTGAAGGGAAATTGATGACTAAGTAAATTTTGTATTATGAGTTAATGGCTTGATATAAGCTTAAAATTGGTTTCTGTGTTGGGTTTGATTATTATTCAAGCTTGATTATGTAGATATGGTTAAGTGTTTATTATTTGGTCTAGGCTTATTATCGTGTTGATGAAGATGATAAGCTTTTGCGATACTTTGAATTGGGTTGGAAGTTTTCAGAAGGAAAATATTTGTTCTTAGCCGAAATGAATGCATGAGTAGGAATGTGTATTATGTTTTGATAAATTGATAGGTTTATGCAGTTAATAAACTTTGGAATTTGATTAGTAATAGCGTGTACTTTGTCATATATATTAATGTTAAGTTATTAGTGTAGCTAATGTTTGTAAGGAATAAATAACGCATGTATTATTATATTATGTGTATTGAGTAATGCTTTATGCTGGCTGGTGATTATGAAATTAAAAATGTTTGTTAGCCAATTATGGATGTAGGGTAAGGGTAGGTTCTGTTTTGGCAAGTTATTACCTTGTGATGGGAGCTTATTAAGATAATGTTAAACTTGTATATGAGTGTATGTGTTAGTTGAAATAAAAATAAAGTGTGAAAAATAAGAAGCTTAATTATGAAATTATGATTAATAATTATAGAGGTAAATTTAGTATAGTACTAATGTATATGTTCTTAATAGGTAATAATATATATGTTTATACAAGTATGGAAATATGTTGTACTATAGGTAGAGCAGAAAAGAGATGCATATGCATACTCATATGTAATGATTTTCAGAAGTTGAGTTAAAGCTAAGAATGTGTCTTTTTCTTAAATTCAAAGAGGTTTTAAAAGAAAAGTTTCAAATGTTTCTGAAAGAAATGTATTTCAGAAAAATGTTTTTACAGTTTTGAGATATAAAATGTGTTTTATGTTTTCGGGGCATGAGGTAAAAACTCACCCCAGTATGTAACTATTACAGAGATACAGTTGGAATTGACGGATTCAGAGAGACATGTGCACATGTAGAGGACTAGGGGGACGGCGATACGTAACGCCCCTAGATCCTAGTTTATGAGACAGGATGGCGGCATAGGATCGTGTACCTGATCTCCAGTTTGAACTTGGGTGGTAGCATAGATCCGCACCCCCAGTTCCAGTTTGTGGCTTGGGGGACGGCGATACGTAACGCCCTAAGACCACCAGTTCTGAGACAGTAGTGGCATGCTTTGGGGGACGGCGATACGTAACGCCCCAAGGTCATGGATTTGCATTGCTGGCTCCAGTTAGGCGTATGGGGGGACGGCGATACGTAACGCCCTCATACGTCCAGGTTTTCAGACAGAGATACAGTTTTCAGAAAGAGCCTTTTTGAAAAGAAAGTTTTCAGAAATATCGTTTTACGAGTGATTCAGAGTTTTAAAGCAGAAACTAGTTTACAAGTAAAACATTCAGAAAAGGGTTTTCAGAAAGAAACTTTCAGATAAAGAGTTCAGAAAGAGTTTTCCGAAAACAGCATTTCAGAAAAGATTTCAAGAAGTATCTTATGAAAGCATTGCATGATAAGTAGAATATAGTTTACAAGTTACGTATTTAAATCATATGTTTTAGTTATCATTTTAAAGCATTTAGTTGACATGAATATTTGTGACATGATTGCATCAGCATGTACATATGGTTAATCTTGTGTATAGCACGTTCATATAGAAGTATCACGTTGTAAATACGAGTGCATGGTAGTATGACCTTATTTGAATGAATATGTATTAATGATCATTGCATGAGGCTTGCTTACTTAGAAAGAACATACTGTAAGGATGATGGTCTTGATTAATAGTAACACATGCATGTAACCATGGATAGTGGATTAGATGGTTAACATAAATAAGATGTTAGTGATTATGACTCTGGCTTGGATAGGATGGCTACAGTTGCTTCCATTATCTCTGATTCTGCTTGGCGTTGGCCCCCTTCTAGGTCTGCTGCCCTTGTTGACTTGGTCAGTCCCATCTTCCGTCTCCTTCTAGTTTGAGGGAGGACGTGCTGGTTGGGAGGATGATAAGAGTGGGAGATTTTTTGTGGATAGTGCTTGGAATGCCATGCGTACTAGGGGAAACTTGTTGCATTGGTCTCGAGTTGTTTGGTTCCGGAAGGCTATTCCCCGTCATTCCTCTTACTTTGGATGTCTATTCAGGGAGGCCTTTGTACCCAGGATAGTTTGATGAGGTTTGGTATTTCTGCTTGTTCCCGTTTGTATTTTTTGTGGTTGTTCAAGTGAGGACATTGATCATCTTTTCTTCCAGTGCATCTTCTCTTCGAGGGTCTGGTCGTCTGTGCTGGCTTTGTGTGGGTTAGATTGGAGTCGTCGGGATTGGCGACAGACTGTTGAGTGGTTATGTCAGTTCACTGATGCCTCTTTATGTCACCTTCTGGTTTCGTCTGTCTTTTGCAGCTTCAGTCTACCATATTTGGAGGGAGAGGAATGCTCGCACTCATGATATGCCTTTTCGGCCTGTTTCTACTCTTCTTCTTATGATATTGTTTTTGATGTTCGGAATCGTGCTAGCTTTGTACGTAAGGTGAAACCATCTTATGACAATAAATGGCTTCACCTTTCATGGCACTTGCCCGTTGACATCTTCTGTTGATCTTTGCTTGTAGCCTATAGGCTTTTTCTTCTAGGAGGGCTTGTCCTCTCTAGTTTGCCTGGGGATGCCCCTTTGCTCTTTGTATAGTTTTTCTTTTGGTTATAATACTTACCTTATCCAAAAAAAAAAAAGTTATCCGATTTGATGATATTTCAAGAAAATTAAAGAAAGATAGTTATTATAAATATCTCATCCAGATTAGCTTTGAAAGTACAAAAGATAAAGAGAAATTAGAGTAGCGTAGCGAAAGCATTATGGGTGTTAATATGAAAATTGGTAATATAAAATCTTGATGTATGTTATGAATGTTTGAAAGTGTAAACAAGAATCATGATTTAAAGTATGTATGTGAACAGATAATAAAGATCAGTAATAAAGATTGTGTTTGACACTCAATGAATGAGCATAGTCACTTACTGAGTCTAATGACTCACACCAAAACAGTGTTTGAGTTTTGCAGGTTGCCGACCTGAACGGTCAGCTATGGATTTCAGAGTTGCAGAGCAGCCGGATAGCAGCGTTGCAGTCAGCCAGTCACCAGGTCTTGGGGGAAATCTAAGTGTGGTTGTAATGAGTTTTAAAAGGAATAAGATTGAGTTGTTGTACAGAGTTTAAGTTTGTAAAAGTTTTTGTTTATACGCATTTTCGGGCACGGAGCCCAGTTGTATTAAGTCTTGAGATTATTATTTTAGTGTCATGTTGTGTATTGGGCCCTATAGATTGTCTGAGGTGCTGGACTTTGATCCAGGTTGCTCGATTTTAGCAGAGGTCATGCCGAAATTTCGACAGAGTCAAAGGCTTATGGAGGCGGGTTTAGCCTGTCTCCTGCCGGTAGCATCCTGGCTTAAGCGGGATGTTACAAAGATGGTATCAGAGCATAGGTTTATAGAGTGTCGGTGACTGCAGCTGCTGGCTATTCGGCTACCGTAGTAAGTATGTGTTTTGTTTGACCATATCGGTCTTTGTTTGATGTTTGATTACCAGTCTTTACTTGCTGTTCGGTTTCAGTATGCCCAGGTCAGGATTCGAGGACGAATCCTATTTAAGGAGGGGTGAATGTAACATCCCGAGGTATTTTAGCGTGTTGTGTAAATTTTATTTTGCAAGGGAGGCTGCGTCTGAAGGCAAGGTTTATTTTTTTTAAAAAGTAAAATGGGAACTTTTTCATGAAATTAATTATAAGTTTATATTAAATTAAGCTTGAGGGATTGATTTGAAATTTATTAAATTAGTGTAGATAAATCTAGATTTTTCTTTATTGTTATTATTATTATTATTGTTTATCTACAGATACACGTGTATTATTCATATACACACACCTATTCATTTAACACACACAAAATTAGAAAGAACAGGAGAGAGAGAGAAGAGAGAAAGGAAGAAAATTCGAAAAGCAGAGAGGAAGGGAGAAACGAGGGATCCAGAGGGAAAGAGACTGAGAAAATAAAAGAAGAATAAAGCTGAGAGGGAAATAAGAAGCAGAGACCGAGAGAGTGGAACCGAGAAGATGAAGAAAAAGAGGAAATGGAGGAAGAAGACCGAGATAGAGAGGAGAGAGCAGAGTTTGTGCAGGGGAGATTCAGAGAGAAGAGATACCGAAACAGAGGAGAGGTAAGTATACTATGCTTATTATTATCTTGAATTTATTGATTTTAACAAATGGGTTTTGAAGAGATTCAAATATTGGGTGAGGCAGTGAGTTAGAACCGTGCCAATGTAAATTAGATTTGGGCATTTAGTGTGATAATGGAAGAAAATAAAGAAAACCAGAAAAGAGTGGAGAAGAAGGCAAGGCTGAGATATGAGAGAAAAAGAGGAAAAAGAAGAAGGAAAAGTGGGTTTTGCAAATGGTAAGTACACTATGACAGTGAATTCCTTGGGTTTTCTTGTTTGATGGTTTTTGGATTTGTAAAAAAAAAAAAAAAAAAAAAAAGAAGAAGGAATTGAGAAATTAGATGAATTAGATGATTAAGGACAGGTTAGAGTAAATTAATTTCAGTTTTGTGTGTGAATTTGGGAAGAAATTAAATTGATTAAGGAAGGAGAAGAATCGGTAATAACCCTAGAAAAATTTGGGGATTTTGAGAAACTAGAATATAGAATTGTTAGATGATTGAGTTTGAAAATTTGAGCTAATAAAAGCATATCTACAGTATTAGAATCCAGTTTTAATGATGAAATTGATTTAAGTTACAAGTGGGTGTGGTTTACTCTATGGCCGAACTGAAGGGAATTGATGACTAGTAAATTTTGTATTATGAGTTAATGGCTTGATATAAGCTTAAAATTGGTTTCTTCTGTGTTGGGTTTGATCATTATTCAAGCTTGATTATGTAGATATGGTTAAGTGTTTATTATTTGGTCTAGGCTTATTATCGTGTTGATGAAGATGATAAGCTTTTGCGATACTTTGAATTGGGTTGGAAGTTTTCAGAAGGAAATATTTGTTTTTTAGCCGAAATGAATGCATGAGTAGGAATGTGTATTATGTTTTGATAAATTGATAGGTTTATGCAGTTAATAAACTTTGGAATTTGATTAGTAATAGCGTGTACTTTGTCATATAATATTAATGTTAAGTTATTAGTGTAGCTAATGTTTGTAAGGAATAAATAACGCATGTATTATTATATTATGTGTATTGAGTAATGCTTTATGCTGGCTGGTGATTATGAAATTAAAAATGTTTGTTAGCCAATTATGGATGTAGGGTAAGGGTAGGTTCTGTTTTTGGCAAGTTATTACCTTGTGATGGGAGCTTATTAAGATAATGTTAAACTTGTATATGAGTGTATGTGTTAGTTGAAATAAAAATAAAGTGTGAAAAATAAGAAGCTTAATTATGAAATTATGATTAATAATTATAGAGGTAAATTTTAGTAGTACTAATGTATATGTTCTTAATAGGTAATAATATATATGTTTATACAAGTATGGAAATATGTTGTACTATAGGTAGAGCAAAAGAGATGCATATGCATACTCATATGTAATGATTTTCAGAAGTTGAGTTAAAGCTAAGAATGTGTCTTTTTCTTAAATTCAAAGAGGTTTTAAAAGAAAAGTTTCAAATGTTTCTGAAAGAAATGTATTTCAGAAAAATGTTTTTACAGTTTTGAGATATAAAATGTGGTTTTATGTTTTCGGGGCATGAGGTAAAAACTCACCCCAGTATGTAACTATTACAGAGATACAGTTGGAATTGACGGATTCAGAGAGACATGTGCACATGTAGAGGACTAGGGGGACGGCGATACGTAACGCCCCTAGATCCTAGTTTATGAGACAGGATGGCGGCATAGGATCGTGTACCTGATCTCCAGTTTGAACTTGGGTGGTAGCATAGATCCGCACCCCCAGTTCCAGTTTGTGGCTTGGGGGACGGCGATACGTAACGCCCTAAGACCACCAGTTCTGAGACAGTAGTGGCATGCTTTGGGGGACGGCGATACGTAACGCCCCAAGGTCATGGATTTGCATTGCTGGCTCCAGTTAGGCGCGTATGGGGGGACGGCGATAAGTAACGCCCTCATACGTCCAGGTTTTCAGACAGAGATACAGTTTTCAGAAAGAGCCTTTTTGAAAAGAAAGTTTTCAGAAATATCGTTTTACGAGTGATTCAGAGTTTTAAAGCAGAAACTAGTTTACAAGTAAACATTCAGAAAAGAGTTTTTAGAAAGAAACTTTCAGATAAAGAGTTCAGAAAGAGTTTTCCGAAAACAGCATTTCAGAAAAGATTTCAAGAAGTATCTTATGAAAGCATTGCATGATAAGTAGAATATAGTTTACAAGTTACGTATTTAAATCATATGTTTTAGTTATCATTTTAAAGCATTTAGTTGACATGAATATTGTGACATGATTGCATCAGCATGTACATATGGTTAATCTTGTGTATAGCACGTTCATATAGAAGTATCACGTTGTAAATACGAGTGCATGGTAGTATGACCTTATTTGAATGAATATGTATTAATGATCATTGCATGAGTTGCTTGCTTACTTAGAAAGAACATACTGTAAGGATGATGGTCTTGATTAAATAGTAACACATGCATGTAACCATGGATAGTGGATTAGATGGTTAACATAAATAAGATGTTAGTTATCCGATTTGATGATATTTCAAGAAAATTAAAGAAAGATAGTTATTATAAATATCTCATCCAGATTAGCTTTGAAAGTACAAAAGATAAAGAGAATTAGAGTAGCGTAGCGAAAGCATTATGGGTGTTAATATGAAAATTGGTAATATAAAATCTTGATGTATGTTATGAATGTTTGAAAGTGTAAACAAGAATCATGATTTAAAGTATGTATGTGAACAGATAATAAAGATCAGTAATAAAGATTGTGTTTGACACTCAAGGAATGAGCATAGTCACTTACTGAGTCTAATGACTCACACCAAAACAGTGTTTGAGTTTTGGCAGGTTGCCGACCTGAACGGTCAGCTATGGATTTCAGAGTTGCAGAGCAGCCGGATAGCAGCGTTGCAGTCAGCCAGTCACCAGGTCTTGGGGGAAATCTAAGTGTGGTTGTAATGAGTTTTAAGTTGAATAAGATTGAGTTGTTGTACAGAGTTTAAGTTTGTAAAAGTTTTTGTTTATACGCATTTTCGGGCACGGAGCCCAGTTGTATTAGTCTTGAGATTATTATTTTAGTGTCATGTTGTGTATTGGGCCCTATAGATTGTCTGAGGTGCTGGACTTTGATCCAGGTTGCTCGATTTTAGCAGAGGTCATGCCGAAATTTCGGCAGAGTCAAAGGCTTATGGAGGCGGGTTTAGCCTGTCTCCTGCCGGTAGCATCCTGGCTTAAGCGGGATGTTACACCCAGTTTCTTATTTTGCAGGTATACTCGGAAGATGAACTCGAGAGGATGGATACTGATGGCAACCACTAGGGTGTTTGAGTCCACCAAGTCAAGTCAAATGGAGAGAGTTCAGATAGAGTCAAAGTGAGATCATGTAACAATCATTGTTATTGCATCGGTCATTGTATAAGATTAAAGTATTTGTGAATAAAGTTGTAAAAGAAAGTATTATTGAGTATACATTTATCAATTTTGAGATGCATTTCATGATGCTGAGTCAGGGCAATGGTCCATATGTATGAGTCAGTAATTTGAGATGAGTTTAGTATTGATGATCACAGATAGATCGTCAGAGGCTCAGAGGGATAGGTCAGCCTATTCCCTACCGGTAGTATCTCCAGAAGGGGAATGTTACACTCTAGGCATCAAATATATTGATTATCACAGCCAAGTAACAACAACCATGTTTTCCTTCCTCCTCTCGATTCAAACAAAGTACCCATTTCTATACATAGCCACACTACTCAATTCAATGCATAATCCATGTCATATCATCGCCATAAGCGTATGTCATATCATCAAAAACATTTTATCTTATGGGTTACTTAACAGATCTTTGCTCTCACTATAGGCCACAGCTATGACATTTGATCCCATTATTCGTACTCGTACTCTGATTACTCCTTGCGTATTTCTAATCTTATGGGTCTGTCTTTTTAAGGTTACACGATCTTCTACTGACGTTGGGCTGATCTATGAGCTCTCACCAGTATTGTGGACTTGCTAATCTTGACTTGAGTCGAGTTCTTTCTTTTCTATCCTTAGAAACCTCTTTAGCCTCTTTCTGGGTGATCTATCTTCCAATGTCTTCTATTTCTGTCTTAGGATAGACTCCCATTGGGCTTCCTTATTATTATCTTCTTCTATGCTGAGAAAGGTTGGGACAAACATCTTACATCTCTACGGATGTCAACGTTCCTTGTTCTTATATTCTATGTCTTAGTAGAGTCTAGACTCATTCAAGACAGCTTCTTCAACCGATATTACTAAGGGATGAGAATCTGGGTAGCTCAGGGTCGTATCTATGTCGGGTTTCTTGGGGTAAAGTAACTAATCATCTCCGTTTGCGACCTTCATTTATTTGCTTGCGGGCCTGGGTTTGGGGATCTATATTCTCTTCATCCTTTTTGATGTCTCTGGTCTATTGAAACTCCCACGTCTAATCATGATTTCTTGCTTCTTCTATCTTACGAGAATAGAAGGAACCCTACTTAGGTCTACTTGACATTTTTCTCTTACTCAGGCTTACTTTATTATCTTTACTACTACAGGTTCTAGTACTTCATTATCTATCTGTTTTTATATCTCTACCTATAGTTACTTCTGTTTACTCTGATCATCTACACATCATACTTTTCTTTTAGATTTCTTTTTCTCTTTCTACTCTCTTGAGTGAACATTTTCAGAACCTTACTGTAACATCCTCAATGTGGAGATGTTACCGGCAAGTGATGGATCCTCACCACCACCCTAAGCCTCTGACTATCATTAAACTTTTTTAACTATTCCTTTGACTATATTACTATAATAAACATTTATTAAATTACTTTTCGAACCAAGTAATATTGTACGAACAACTTACAGACTTTAAACAAATACTTATACCTCATATAGATAACATTATATACCCTTAGACTTGACTCACACCGACATATATGCATTCTGACTGAATGCGAATAATTTAACGTGACAAACCCAAACTCTAGTGACTGCAATAAGTCCATTCCTCGATCTTTAGGCTCATGTGCTGCTATGGCTCACCAAATAAAGCTATCTGCAAAATAAACTGTGGAGTGGGGGGGTCAGATCGTTTGAACAATCTGGTGAGTGGACACTAAAAATAACAAACCATAAGAAAAATCTAAAACATGTCCATAAATCATTTTTCATGCATACATCATCAAAAACATATCAAGCGCTCAACGCTCAAGTCGCGCGCATAGACTGAGCGATGAACGAACAATCCCCCGTCGACAAGGTAGCGGGTCATGTCATTTCAGATGGACGAGATCCTAACAAGCACCCCGGCAAAAACATATAATTAGTTATAAAAACATAAAAATATGCAACAAGCGTCCGGGCGGAAACATAACAATGATCGATCATCTCAGCGGAAACATATAGATAGCTCAGAAATCATAAAAGCAGTAAACAAGCGCTGAGACAGAAGCATAAAAAACATCATGCATATTTTTCATCAATTTAAAACCTCAAAACTTGAAAAGAAATTTAAAATATAAGTCAAGAAAACATAAAACAAAGCATCCACTCA
This sequence comes from Zanthoxylum bungeanum, assembly GCA_019454045.1. Taxonomy (NCBI): domain Eukaryota; kingdom Viridiplantae; phylum Streptophyta; class Magnoliopsida; order Sapindales; family Rutaceae; genus Zanthoxylum; species Zanthoxylum bungeanum. The sequence continues at coordinate 10,134 of SKCR01054771.1, read as the reverse complement.
CTGTGCTACAACAATTCGAGAGCGGTACATCGGTGTGGAGGATCATCGAGTATCTTGGCGTCGATCTAAAGCCAAAACAACTGTTAGTTTCTATAACTCGGAACATTTTCATATGGCATAAAAGAATATGTAATGCATGGACTCTTAATATTTTTGAATATATGAAATGTTTATGGCATCTATGAATTTTACAGCTTAAGTTTCGAGTTAAGCAAGTGTGATAGCGAAATTCCAAATTCTGCCCAATCGTTAAAATTTTCTGCTTAACAGTTAACTTTGAAAATTCGCTGCCACTAATTGAGATGGAATCTAGAGCTGAAATTTTAATAGAATGTGTTTTTATGTGTCTAGTTTATATTGATTTTGATGGATCTCAATTTCAAATTCGGAAACTGAAGTACTAAGGCGAAATTCAAGGGTGGTCAGAAAAATAAACTGGGTGTATTCGCAGCAGGTTACCTAACTTCAAAAATTCGATGTGGCTTCATCCTAAGTTCAAAAATTCTAATTTTTGGATATGTTACTCCTTTATGTGTCTAAATTACCCAAAAGTTTACGGAACTTGATTTCACCTTACAGAACACAACTTATGTCCAATTATTGTTGACCTGTTCAGAAACCGTTTCAGGTTCACTACACTACTCAATTTCCTTACTTGTCATCTTACTTAATACTTCTTAATTTGGCAACCCCCAACAGATTTTTCAGTATTTTAAATATATATTATTACATAAAAAATGATTAATTCCTAAATGTTTCCTAGGCTAAGCATTTCGTCGAATACTTGGTGTATGCATTGAGCATACTTACCATTTCCACAATTTATACTTATTCTAACTCTATTTTCAAAATAATTACTCCTTAACATGTTTCAAGCCACCATTGCACAACCAAAACAGCCACTTGTATTCCATTTAATCATTGGCCGAAAATTGCCCCAATATCACTATCTAATTTCAATTTCTTACAACACCACTCATCTTTTCCAGCACACCACATCAATCAAAGCTTACTCATTCTTTAATCATGGATTAGCAAAAAGAAAAAATTAAAATCAAACCAAAATAACTTCTCGTTGTTGGCGAAAATCATCTTTATAAACAAAGCACCATTTCATTCATTCTACCACTCAATATCACCATCATTATCATTACAAGCATCATACATTAACATCAAAAATAAAATTTCAAAATTAAAAATTATAAAATAAGATTATTATCACCTTAATCAACCTGGTTTCATGCTCAATAGGATTCCTAAGAACTTAAATTCACTCCTAATTGTTTGTTTTGTGCTTGGTCAAGTTTGATCATTATGGCTACCCTTCTCACACTCTCGGTTGGCTCCATTTTTGTAACATCCCGATCTGGGAGATGTTACCGGAAGGGGATAACAATACTAACCCCATAAGACTCTGACTTTCTGACTGTATTCTAAACTATTCAAATGCAATGTCATGCATGTGAACCATAAACCACTTTGTCAATATAAAATAATTTTGTTACTTATAACTGTATGTTCAAAACTACTTTTCTCTTACAATCATTAACAGATACTTATAATACTTATACTACACTAGTGTATGAATGCAACTTTACTTTGACTCTGACTGGACTCTGTGCTAGTGGACTCCATCCCTAGTGACTGCATCAGTATCCGTCTTCCCGAGCTCGTCCTCCGAGAAACCTGCAAGGTACAAAAACTGGAATGGGGGTTAGATCGCTATACGATCTAAGTGAGTGGACATGAATCTGAAAACGTGAAATCTTTAAATACTAAAACTTTTAAAAAAATCACTTCATATGAAAATCACTTTATAAACTGAACTTTCTGAAAATAGCTTTGAATCTATGGTTTCTGAAAAATGTTTCTGAAATCTAGTTTCTAAAAACTGTTTACTAAAATCTGATTTTTGAAATCTAAATACTGAAAATCTAAAAGCTGTGTATTGAAAGTCTAAAAACTAAAAATTGCTCTACGTCCATGACCATAACTCAGCTAGACGTCTCTCTACACCCAGGACCATAACTCAACTGGGTGTACTCTAGGCCAAGGAACATAACTCAACTGGGCATCTCTGAAAACTGGTGGTGCTCTACGCCCAGGATCATAACTCAACTGGACATATCACACCACAAATTGGAACTGAGGTGCGGATCAATGCTACCACCCAAGCTCTGAAACTAGGATTTCGGGGATCTGTCAACCCTAGTCCTACTCGAGGATCTGAGAGCGTCCCCTCAGTCCTCCACATGTGCACATGTCTCTGAATCCGTCAATTCCATTGTATCTCAAGTTACATACTGGGGTGAGGTTTTACCTCATGTCCCGAAAAATCATAAACTCACGCTTTAAAACTTTTTGTCTAAAACATAACTTAAAAACATAAGTTCAATGATAAAAGAAATCTAATGTTCTAAGGCATAAAAGAATAAATCTGATATCAAAAACTTAATAAATAAAACCAGTTAAAGAAAAAAGGTCCACTCACAGTGTTATGGCAAATCTGGTACGGTACATGGCGTGGGAGACCTTCAAGTACTTGATGTCGCTCTATAATAAAAACAACAGTTAGTTTCTTCTCTTATATCTCAGAATATGTTTTTCATATGACTTGAAAGAATATACAATGCATGAACATCTGATCTACTTGAGTATGTGAGTTATCTATGGTATCTAATAGTTTTATGGGCTTAGATATGGAGTTACGCAAGTGCAGTTGTGAAAACTAAATTTATTCTAACTGCCAGAAATTTACTATTTGTAGTCCAATTTTTGAAAATTCTTTATAATTAATTGGGAATGAATCTAAGACTGAAATTTTAATATAATGGGCCTTAATATGTCTAGTTTATGTTGGTTTTTACGGATCTCAATTCCGATTTCAGAAACTCAACTTATAGACCGAAAATCAGGGGCTGTCCAACAGAAAAACTGGGCACTGGGGCAGCAGGTTACCCTACTTCAAAAATTCGTTCCGATCTCGTCTTGAGTCCAAAAATTTTAAATGTTGGATATGTTACTACCTTATGTGTCTAGAGTACCCATAATTTTACGGAACTTGATTTCGATCTACATAACTCAACTTATAAGCATATTTTCGCAGGCTGTTCAGATAAGACATGAACTAAAATATCTGCAATGTTGGACAAAATGACCCATAGCGTCACTATTTGCACAGATCATTGTGTTGTTGTAGCAAATTAACTATGTAATAAGGAAATTGCACTCTCATCATTTGTGATTAGATCACCATAGATATATAAATGAAGAGAGGTCCCTATGATTAGTTCCTGGATTGAGATGATATGAGACAGTATTAGTCCACGAAGGATTAATCATTAAATATCCCTAGCCGTAGTATTATCGAGACTGGACATCGATAATGCGGAATAGGCTAGTATTGCACTTGTGCGTGTTGTGAGGGCACAACGGCATAGTTCTCATATATATAAGTATTGGATACTTATGCAAGTGCGATAGGAGGTCGTTTTCATCCGATGGTACGGGAAACAGCTTCGCTCTGGATAGACCCCTCGGAATCCCATTGGTATTATGACTATGTGTCTATGGGAGGCCGAATCAAGGTAGGTGTGTATGGTCTTAACCTGAGACTTACATCGCTAATACTTACGATAATCGATAAACTTTGTTTTGGTGGTAGGGGACTTTTAACAGGTTCTCTGCGTACACCACTTCTGGGTTTATCAGAGAGTCGTAGAGTATTGGGTGTGATGTCAAGACGGAAGTGTCACTTCAGTCATTGGAGATGATGTCACGCAGGATACGGTACTAGTGCTCTTGAGTGTTGCGCAACCAATCGGGATATTGTGACCAGGTCATGTATATCCGATTATAGAGACTATGTTACCAGACATCCGATATGTGCTTCGGACGGGGTAGACACTTATCCAGCCCCAGCCCTAGCACGTGATTATCCGATACTGGGCTAATATACACAATACTACGGTATACTACGCTTGATACAGATCTATATATTCTCTGTAAGAATATTTCTGGAGAATTGGGTAGGCATGGCGCTTTGCTAGAAGCCAACCTTGTCTTGTAAATCGGTATAAACGTAGTACGAGGTACTTACGTGTTCGGACAGTCCGACGATCGTATTTACTGCCAACATATCCGGAGATCTCATGGGTCGCTTCCTGAAGATTCACTGATGATGTATTACTCGCACTTTGATTAATCTGGGATTATTAGAAGAGAGAGATAGAATTAATCTGGGATTAATTCGATGAGAGAGAAAATTAATCTGGGATTAATTGCGGAGATATTTTATCTGGGATAAAATATTAATTAAAGAGAGAGAACGATTAATTTGGAATTAATCGATAAAATAATATATTCGATATATTATTAGAAATTGGATTTTGACGCGGAATTAAAATTAGATTTTAATTCGGGCGAACGAATTAATTTAGAATTAATTCGTTAGCGACGTGAATAGTGAATTCGCTAGGCGTAATCATTTAATTGCGACGCGACGGAAAATTCGTTAATTTGGAATTAGCGAACCCGAGCCTGAGAGTGATTGCGAGCGCATTCGCATTTCGAATTCGAGCGCGGCACGCGAATCACATCTAGCGTCAAATCATTTGTCACATCATGCATGCGTCAAATCAATTGTCACTTTGAGTGATGTGATATGACATGTTGTCACTTTATTAAAGTGACATGATGTGAATAAAGAAAGGTGATTGTTTGAAAGTTGATAGGACTTGTACCTTTTGACTTTTGAATTAATTGTTGTGTATATTATTTTATTCATTTACTTGGTAAATGGAATAAAGAATATATGTATATAAAAATCATTCTCTCTCTCTTGGACCAATTATTGTTCACGGTTTTTGGCAAATTTTTGTACCATTCACGTGACTTACATTGGTTTTTGTTGTTAATGTTTTTGGCCTAATTTTGAGACCACATTCACGTGACCCTCTCTCACTTCTTTTGGACTTCACGGTTTTGGGAAAACAGTGAGCCAAAAAAAACTTTCTCTCTTCCCTCTCTTTTCTCTCTCGGTCTTGGACCGTTCTTCATCCTTTTTTTCTGGTTTTCTGCCGATCAAAAGGGAGAAAAGAAGTAATCTTGTTGCAAGATAAAAGTGCTAGCACACCTTGAGTAATACATAGGTGATAGGGAAGTGTCTTCATGAGCTTGGAAAGCTTGAAGCTTGGAGCTTCAATGGAGTCTTGCATGGCCGAAAATGGTGGAGTCCAAACCAGTCCAAACCGCACAGCCCACTGTCAAGGAAAGCCATTGCCGAGCTTGGAGGGAGCTTAAAATCGCACCTTGTTCTTCATTCATCAAAACCGAATTCAATGTGAGTTGATTCCGCCATCTCCTTTGATGTGTTCATATGTCGTTTTTATGCATGATTTGTGATCCTTGGGACCTTGATTTTGAACTCCAACAATGGTATCAGAGCTTTGATTGCATGAAAACCGAATTAGGGTTCTTGAGCAAATTTGGGGCTTTTTGATTTTGGCTTGATTCTGTCTAATTGATTGTTTGAGGATGATTATATATGATTGAATTTGAGTTGTATGTAATCAATTTGTTAAAAAATTGATTGGATTGATTTTCCCCAATTTGCTTATTTTTTGTCAAAACTTTAATTTGGGTAAACTCGATTTAGGCATGATTTGGTTGAATTGTTTGATGCATTATGCTTGAATGAGGTTGAATTGAAGTTGTGCATGATCAATTTCAAGAAAATTGGATTAGATCAATTTTCCCCAATTCTTTAGGTTGATATGAAACTTGAAATTGGGTAAAATGTGTTTAGCATGTTTTAATTGAATTGGATGTTTAAGTATGCTTAGAACATGTTTAATTGAGATTGTGTGTGATCAATTTCATGAAATTGGATTGGATTCAATTTTCCCCAAATTGGAGGCTTGGCCGAAAATTGAAGAACCTAATGTCTTGGTAATTTTGTTTTGTTTGATCATTGGATGACTTAAAACAATTGGTTAATGTTGCTTTGAAGTTCAATTGGATTGAATTTTGATTTAGAACATTTTTCCCTTTTAAAGTGGCTTGACCGAAACTTAAGGAACATGAAATTCATTGTGATTTTTTGTTTTAATTCATTGGATGAATGAATTGATTTGGGAAATTAAGATTGTGGACTCAATTGGATTGAAACCGAATCGAATTGAAAAACCCCTAATTGCCGAGACTTGAAAGCATGTTAATTGGGTTTGTTTTTAATTGAATTGTGTTGGACACTATTTGGTTGTTAAAATGCATGATTAATTAGGCTAATTGATGTTTTAGAAATGTTAATTGGGTAATTGATTGTGTATTACACTTAGGTTAATTAATTGTGAAATTTGGAATTTTATAAGTTAATTAATTTGGGCTTGATTTTGGAAATTGGGCTTGTTAGGTTGTAATTGGGCTTTTGGGCTTTGTTGTAACAAAGTTGGGTTTAGGCAAAATTGGTTGGATCCAATTAGGCCCAAAACCGAATCCAAAAGGTCCATTATGACTTAATGGACCTTAATTATTTAATTGGGCCTAATGGGCCAAAATTAATTTAAAGGCTTATGGGGTAACTCCCGGATTGGATTTTGGTTGTTCGGTTTGACCCGAGTTGACCAAAAGTCCACGCCTATAGAAATTAATTAAAAGCCCATTGGACTTTAATTAATAAAACATTAGATGTTAATCGGGCTTTGAGACCCGTTACGATTAAATTTGGAATTTAAGTCGTAAAGGTTCGTTAATAAAAGTGTAATATTTAATTTAGAATTAAATAATGAATTAGAATTAAATACGTATTAAATTTGATTTAATTATGTAATTTAATTTAATTCGTAGAAATCGTACTTTGAGTACGTGTTCGCAATACGAGTTTGACTCGAACAAAATCAAATCTTTGTTTGAACATTGGATGATCACTAATAATCAAGATTAATTAATTTGATTGATTGATTGATAACATGCTTGTATGAATACATGGTTGTGATGTTTGAATAATGTATATCGGATGGATATTAGTCGGGTGGGGCGATTTTGGAAATTGTAATAAATTTGATTTATTAAATTGGACCTGCGTGTCCAGCCTTATCTCCTATTTCTTTGTATTCTCTTCTCACCTATTCCCCTCCATGTATAAGAGGTTTCTTTAGAAGTGTAGTGTAACGGGTAGAAGTAATACAAGTGCTAGCGGGAGAGAGAAAGTGAGATTTGATCTAGGATCAATGTAAAATATCCATCCGCATATCATTATTATTTATTTCATACTCGCTTTATTATGTATTTAGAATGCATGTTTAAGGGTGTATGATGATGAGACCTTAACAAAGATAATTAAATTGGTAGCCAATTTGCACGCGAAAAACCCTCGTTTTATATTAAGCAAATATCCTTCCATTGAATGATTCTTGTTCAAGATCCGAAGTTGGCATTGGTTTTTATTGACCAAAGTCAAGACCTTTGTCAATCAAGGATGTACTTGAATCATGAGAGTTTTGTTGCATATCGGTGTCTTGTCCAAATCGTGATTTTTATTGACCAAAGTCAGATCACTTTTTGTCCAATGACATTGATTACGAAACTTTCCTCGTCAATGGGTCATGCTTAACTGGAATCATTAGGTTTGTTTTTGGCCAAAGCCAAGGCCTAGATGATTCGGAGGATATGGTTAGGAAAATGTAATGGTTACATTGACATTATACATATGTTTCGGACTTGGATGTCCACCTAACTGGATCTAGGAATTGGATGAGATCCAATTGATCTGTGAGATCTACCTAGTTAAATAGCATACAACTTTTTATTGGCCAAAGTCAGGGTTGTGTGTTATTTAAACGGGATCCTAGCCCACTAGGAAACACGGTTTCCCGAGTACTCCACAGAGGGTTAGAGGCTCGACGAAAAATAGTGGGAGGCAAGTATTGAATTTGCAACATTCGTTCAATTACTCGCTAAACACGCTCATTTAAATTATTTCGTCGTTATATTAAATGTTAGTTAAACTAATATTTAAATTGTTGTTTTAATAAACAGTTGGACTGTATTATACTTGATTATATATAATTGGATTATATTAATCAATATATTTGAATTAATTAATTTCAGTTTACAGTTGATTTTATAATTGGATTATAGTAATCAATGTAATTGAGGTTAATTAATTTGGATTATATTTGATTATATAGTTGGACTATTATAATCATTATAATATATATAGTACCACTAATCGTTGATTAAATAGTTGGACTATTGTAATCAAGATAAAATTGAAAAGTTGAATATTTAAAATATATAATCCTTGGATTAAATGTTTTAAGTGATTTAATTTTCAATTGGGAATTAATAATAGGTTAATTTATTTGATAAAATAACTTATTATAACTAAGCCCAAAATTAAGCAAATAGTAGAGCATAAAATCTTTGGAAGATTTATGTGATGATGACTTTAGTGCTTAATTAATATACTTATAATAAATCTATTTTAGATTTAAAAGTATTAAAATTGCAATTAATAATTCTTGGATAATTAATTGACTATTCTAGTGGAGAAAAGTCAAAGTTTGCAATTGGGCATGTAGCACAAGGTGCACATCGTTTCAATATTCCGAAACCCAAGGCTTGGCCAAAGGTTTATGAAATATTGAAAAGGATTATTGACATATCCCAAAGTGACTACCATTTGGATATGGAAGACACGAAGGAATTAAAGATAGGGCGAGGCTCTAACTTTAAAAATATTTGTCAAAGTTATGTTTACTACTAGTATTGAAATTGGATTTTAAATACTTAGTGTGGTACATAATACACATATGTATTGACGTTCAGAATCCGCTGTGAGCTGGATACTGGCTTCAAGCCGAGATTTCTCTGCGAATTGGAAACGGGACGAAAGTCGCTGTTTCGACCGTAGATACCTAAGTTTAGGAACTGCCCTTTGGTATGTACTTAAATTAGGAAATGTTATAATGTAACTAGTTTAACTAGAGACATTATCTCTATATCAGGGTTTAATCCGATACGGATAAAACCTTTATATTCTAGAACACTAAAGTGTTTTATTATATAAAGATGATACTGAGATAAATACATTAGATGTAAATAACAGAATTTATATTTTGAATATAAATTAAATCTCAAACATATAAATTGACAAATAAATAGCTCAAATTGATTTGATCAATAGAGACTTATTTGTGGCATTGTTGTCTAGGACACAATTATAGAAGACTCGTATATCCACACTTTTTAAGAGTGTGTACTAGGACTGATTTGACTATTCAAATAAGGTCTACGAATCTAGTTTATTAGGTTAAATACCTAAAATACTATTTACTTGGTAATAGTAAAAGGGCCACCGATCTGTTAGCCCTATTCATGGTGAAGTAAGTGGGCCCATATCTAGCTAGGCGATGTTAACATGAATATTTCGTGACCTTAACGGATGTGACATCACGTTGTGGTTATGTGTTTCTTTTGAAGAACACAGATCGGAAACTTTAGAGTTTCGACACGAAGTAGAAAAACAGATCGACGATAGTATTATGCCGCCACGGTAAAACCGTAATGGAAAATACTTAAGTAGTAAGTTTCATACGTACATGAAAGAGTACGGTATTCTTTCAGATGAGGACATGATAAGGTTTATCACGAGTCGCTCTGAGCTACTATTTCCTTCAACAGGATATGTATTTACAGTGCAAAACTTATTTAGAATAAGGTTCCATATAAATCTGTTTGACAGATATCATATAGGATATGAACAGGGAAGAAACGAGGTTTCTCATTCCTGATAATTTGGGTATGCCAGGCATAGCGTTTGGATGATACCAAACTAAGGACCCAAATTGGATAAATGCCAATATAGGTTAGCTTAAGGGAAACCTTAAGTATAGTACTTATAAATCCCACATGAGAACAATATGATTGTTGCTCACCATGCGGTTTTCCTGAGAGAAATACCGATATGCAGTGGTCAGTGGGAGGATAGTGATACTCGATGAAAATCGGAGTAATACTGTTCAAGGCACGAAGTCCGTAATGGAACACAAATAGTTCATCTATGATGAATCTATACCATTAATCTTCGAATACACAAGAACAGGGCAGATCGGATGGAGTCAGAAAACAACC
>SKCR01054770.1:0-33044 GCA_019454045.1 Zanthoxylum bungeanum | reverse complement strand
ATTTTAATTAGAATGGCTAAATTAAGAAAATAAGAAATAGTGTTTTTTTTTTTTTTTTTTTTTTTTTTTTGGTGTCTTGAACAGGACTAGTTCAATATATAAGAATAGATTGGATCTGAAAGTGGTAATTAAGAGTGAGATTTGGGAAGTGAAAATGTGTATCGTTTTTTTCCAAATTTTCAGTTACACTTCCAAGTTATTCCTGACCGATCTCTCAAGTTTTTGTTTCGGATCTCCAATTTATAAAATAATATGTACAATACATTACACAAAAAACTTGAGGTTGTCAACAATAAAAACAACAATTGGGAGGGACAGACTTGTTGAGGTGCTAGGCTAGCTATGACCCAGCAAAGTCCTTGAAAAATTGTTTAATTACATTTAAAACGTCTATGTTATTTGAGTTTTCAGTAAACCCATATTACACTCATCAAAAAAAAAAAAAATTTATTTAATAAATTGAAGATTATGTAATAATTTGTCTCAATACTCTTTCCAGAATTAGTTTATTCGGTAGGACTTTTATTTCTTATTTTACTAGAAAAAAAATTGATTTGTATTTTGTTTTAAAAATAAAAATAAAAATTTAAGCATAGTATGACTAATAATTAAATTTTCTCTCTACTTGTATGCGCATGATTTTAAATCTTTACCACTTGTATCAATCAGAGGTGGCCCTAAGAAGAATCGACACAAACGGTCGGTTGAGGCGTACAAAATTTGATCTAAAATTAGGATATCCATAGAAATTTTAGCATATAATATGACTTGTTTATTTTATTTTATTTTTTTTAATTGGTAGACTTCTCATGAAATCTAAAGCAACTCAATACCGCTCCTAGTATATATCAATCCCAGAGTTTTTAACAAAATTTTCCTATACCACCAATTTTTTTTTTGAAAGGTTGTAACTTGTACCACTAGTAAAAAAAAAAAGAAAAAATGCTTGGCCAAACGAGATATATATAATTAAATAAAAATTTCATAAGTATATAATAGTATTTTGGGGAAAATACATTTTTTTAAAAAAAAAAAAAATTATGCGAGATGCTTTTATTTTGGATTTATTTTGGTTATTTTACATTATGTATAAATCTTAAGACATATAGATATCACGGTCTTGATTTTGTAGTTGTGGGTGTGAGAGTTGGGGACCATTTAGAAAGCCATGCAGTATCTTCAATCTTTAATTATTCGTTACCTTTCACAGTCGAGCGGTAAAAGACTTGTATGTGTAGGCTGTTTGGCAGCCAAGAATCTAAGCTGGGAAAGTTTCTTTAGGTCATGATAATGAGATGAATTAATCTGAGAAAATTTATTAAAATGAATCAGTTACAAAGATATAGAATTGTTCCACTATTTATACTACAAGACATTTGCCAAAGTAAACAAGACAACTATTACCTATTACTAACAAACTGCTGACTCATCATAACTAACCAATGATTTAGCCAATCACATCATAACAGATTCTGCTCAAGTTTATTGGAAAAGCTAAGGTGACTTGCTGGTGAAGCAACGGGGGTAAAAGACTTGCTGCTCTAATTTAAGTATGTATATCATTACTCTTCTTAACAAGAGATAATATGAAGAATAAATAGAGAAAAAATAAAGATATAATCCCTTTTTTTTTTCTTTTCTTTTTTTTTTTTTTTTTTTTTATTTATTTACATCCAAAATAATGTTATTTTAATCATAAATTTGTTTTTATTTTGTCTTAATTGAGTCTCTTTACCATTTTTCTTCCCAATATCATGTATTGATTTTCCAAGAATCCAATCTATTTCCCAAGAAAAAAATTTCACAAATCGAAATTCAACCACATAAAATATAAACATGAATGATGAATCACGAACATATATATAACCAAATCTTATTATTAAATATTGCTTCATTTTTACTGCAGTACAGTAGCTTCAGTCACACTGAAGCTGGTTTTGGAAATTACACGCGTCAAACATAAACATAGATATATGGAAACAGTAGCAAACATACAAGTAAATATTATTTAATTATTTAGTATATTATTTTTGATTTAAGCTGCAGATGGAGCATTTATTTGTTGAACAACACCACCATCTTCACTAAGAGCAGTGAACAAGAGGGATCCAATCTTCTCAGTATTAATAGTCGCCGGCGCAGCGAAGTTCTTGTAATCAAGAGACTCATCTTCATAAATATCCCACCATTTCTTCACAAGCAATTTGATGTCTGTCCTGTCCATGTTCTCTTCTTTTCCAGTGAACCTCCATGGCTTGGCTCCCTGTAAATTTGATCATATTCAAAATTTCAATATTAGGGTTTTTGTCTCAACTAACGGTATGTTAAATACTTAAATTTGTAATCGTTGTGCTTTAAAAACAAAATTTTCATTCCACTACAATAGTATATATACTATTTCTGGAAAAAGGTTCATTTTATTTTGTATATATTATTTTTCAAAGTAGCTCATATTTTAATTAGAGTCGAGGCTACGTACGTCCCTGCTACAAGCCCTAAATAAATTTTAGTATTGTTGATATTACGAGTAAAGGTTGAATTGTTTGATAACTTACAGCAGCACAATAGTGAACAACTTTGAGATTGTTAATATCAGCAACATTTTCAGGGTGGCGCCACAGCATAGCCAAAACAAGATTGTATATTGGAGGAATTGGCTTGTAAATGTCGTTGAAATACATGTTCAGAAAATCCTACAAATAAATCAAAACAAAATCAAAATCTCAAAACCCTAATTAGGGTTAGTAAATTTATTTTTCTAATATAAATTAACTCAATAATAGGCAAAGCATCAAAACAAAACTAAAAATCCCAATTATGTTGACTTTGTGAACTAATTATAATACCTGCTCAGCAAATGAAGTAGGAGGAGTGATTTGGAGGGTTTCCAAGAGATCACGATAAGTCAAGAGATTAGGCTCAAACACGAACATGCCGGCGTTGAAGTAAAGAGGTGGCGGTGAACCCATCTCGGCCGGCCATTGAACCTTTTCCGGGCACTGTTGGCAGTATCCGATCTTATATTGCGGTGAGGCTGACCAAGTTTTCTCACAGAAACAGTCCATTACAGCATAAAAGTAGCCGTCCGGTGCATCAAAAAGATGATCGATATTATCAAACACTTGTATATCACCATCCAAGTAAATCATCTTGTCATACTCCACAAACTAGCCCCATAAAAATATAACAATAAGCAACAATTAATAATTATCATGCAAATTTTAAATTAAGGAACTAAATGTAAAATCTTGATTATGATAACATGCATGTTAGCAAAACTGTTTAATAAAAAACTTAAAATTAGTGTTAAAGAATATTATGAATAAAATTTTGTTGCAATAGCACAAGTAATAAATTTGAATTCGATGTTAAGTTGAGTTTTCCTAAATTTTCATAATCTTCTGGTGAAGTTTATTTTTTAAATTATATTATTTAATCACCATTTATAAAAAGATTCTGCACGGAATTTTAATTAACTAGCAAGTTACATGCCTCAACACACGTGGACTTAAGTTCCACTGCAAATATGCCACGTTCAAAATTTGCATGGGATGATAACCATTGAACAAATCAAATAGTACAATTACAATAAGCTAATAATATTGTTATTATTATTATTACCTCCCAAATGCGAAGCTTTGAGTAGTTGATGACATAATAAGCCATGGCAAACTCTGTTTGGTTTTCCGGCGGATAAACCGGCTCAATTTCCCGGACGATACAGCCTTGGGACTCCAGAATCCGGCGGTGATCTTCCGGGACGTCGGGCAAAATAGCAACTACTAGAGGGTACTCAGATTTGGCCTTTCTTAAGCCCTTGGCTAAGCCAACAACACCTTTCACATAGTCACCATTGCCAGCCAAAAATGTCACATATGCCCTTTTGGGCACGTTCATTTGTGGCTCTGTAATTTCAACAAAAGACATCTTGAAGAAAGAAAAGTGCTTATGGGAGACCAAAGGAGTGAGAAGGAATTTGTTGCTTAGAATTATGGGATGGGATTTTGTGAAGGGGCGTTGCTTGTTTATATAAGCGATGAGAAGGTGGTGAAAATGTTTAGAGAAAATGATGTGGGGGTAGATTTGTAATTTTGCAAATATTGTGATTCTATTTTGCTGACTGCCGCATGCAAATGATTTGAGGCCCATATGTTCGAAGATGTAACACCTGCCTGTTTGAACATCAGGGGGATCGCAAGATTATGCATGAACAATGGCTTAATTGGTGGCGACTTGCGGAACCACTAAGAGATGGATGAGACATCTGATTATCTGATATTATTTTGTTGTTTCTTTGTGATGATGAAATGTTAATTAAAAGTCATGTTTGTTAATGTGATAATTTTATTTGTTAAAAAATATTATATAAATTAATAAAAAATCTGATTTATTAATGAATGAATTAAAATGAAAAGTATCTGAGATTCTTTGATTTCTTATCAAACTTTTGTAGTCGGTGGTTTGGATAACTCATCTCCATCTGATAGATTCTTTGGTGCAACAGTGGTATGGATGACGTGGTATCACAAGCCAATTAAAAAATGACATATAGAGTTTCTTCACCTATTTTTTAGTTTTTTTTTTAATTTTTAACACGCGTGACAGTTGATGATTGACTTGTTACATTAATGACGTGGTACCACTGTTGCATAGGAAAATTTCTCCATCTCCAGGCACGGAAATAAACCCTCCTTTCGCAAGTGGACAGTAGGAAGCTGAGAGTGAATTATCAATCATGCATGCCACGTGTCCATTTGTATTCTTGTGGGGTCCACTAAACTTTCTGGTGGGTTACACGTATCAGTATCTGTATGCTTCAACCAATATTATTTGTTGCTTATTTTGTGGTGATGAAATGTTAATGAAGGTTAGGGTTATAGGGTTAGGATCCAAGACTTCAACTGAAATAAGATTGTTTTGGACGCAAAAAAAAAAAAAAAAAAAAAAAAAAAACATGTTGCATAAGTATTAATTAGCATCGTTTTGAGGGATTTGTTACGCTAATTTCCTTCTTTAATCATTCGCTACAATGGCAAGAAAATAAATTACCAAGTAAATCTAATAATTAATAGTTATTCAAGATATATTTTAAATCTTAGAACGATTTTATTTTCCTAATTTATTAAACATATTCAATCAATACTCAAATATCATGATCATGTTGAAATTCATGAGTCTAATTCAATGCAAAGGCCCATGAATTTGAACATTATATCATAATCAATTTGATACATGAGTGAACTCATATTATCTATTTACGTGACACGAATTAGGAAAAAAATCGGCCTGCACATGAAGGGAAATATTGAAAAAATATCTCATATCGACTGAGAAATAATATAAGTCTTTAAATATAAGACAATCTTTAACTCTCAAATTATCTTTAAATTGAGTTAAACCCATGAATTTCAACAATTAATTTTCATATAACAAAGACACACTAATAAGAATTAGCTTATTAGCAAAATGATAATTGAATGACATGATATAAGTATTTATTGAATAAGCTAATTCTAGGGGTGACAATTTGGGTCATGATTCGTTAATTCGTTCGATTCGATTCGCTTTAAAGCGAATACGAGTTTGAAAAAATGGATTCGTTTAATAAATGAGTCAATTCGATTCGATTCGTTTTTTAAACGAATCGAATACGAATTTAAGTTCATGAATTTATTTATTCATTTATAATTCGTTTTATTATTTTCTTTTACTAGTTATTGTTATTTTTCAATTAAGATATTAAATAATATCATGACTAAACGAATATTCGTATTCGATTAGTTTAATAAACGAATCGAATACGAATCATGATATTAGGATTTGTTTAATAAACGAATTGAATACGAATCCATCACATTTCGATTCGATTCGTTTAAGATTCGATACGAATTCGATTCGTTGATTCGTTTCGCCACCTCTAGCTAATTCTAGTCATTTTGATAAAATCCGCTTTCATACTCAAATATCATGTCATTAGAAAATGTCATTCGATTAGAATCTTGATTTTTTGAATAAAATTAGTTAAAAATAAATAAATGAGGTAAGTTAGTTTGGTTAGTATTATAATCTCTATAATTAAAGCAATGATGTGTAATTCGAACCTGGATCATAGGTGGAAATGTTTTTAATTATTAATATGCTATGTTTAAGTAAATAAACAAAACTGTTCAAGAGATTCAGTTTGTGAGAATTCTATTAGCACATTAACACTTGCTAAGAATGCCAACTTGATTGAATCAATAAAAGGTTAAAGCAAAAAAGTTTTTAAAAGTTTATTAGACATACAGAATCAACAAGTATGCTGTTGCTTGCTCAAAGTGATTGGAGAAGAGAATATAATATTTATAATTCAAAGAAACGATTGGAGAAAAAATAGTTCCACACGATTCAAATACTGTATCTTAGACAAATACTATTGATTCCAATGGATGCATTATTGATGAGGGTATATCTAAAGTACATATATATTCTTTGCATAAAAAAGATGAAGACATGCACTACTGTCATTTTTACTACAGCTAACAAAAGCACTTCAGGGTGTTCAGAAGCGCAGTCATTCATAATATTAATTGAGTGGAGTAACAAAAAAATTAATTTCACAAAAAAATGATAGATATTTTTTACTTTAAAAAGGTAAAAAAATAACTATTTCATTAATAAATTAGGTTTTTATTATTATTTTGTAGAACATATTTAATAAATTTTCTATAATATTTCATATTGCTTGGGAAGTAGTTTGGTAAAATAATTATAATTAAGGAAGTTCCTCAACTAGTTGGAAGTGTTTTGGGTCGGTCACCTGATCACGCACAAAATCATGATGATGGTGGGTCGGGCTGTGGGTTTCACATCCCAGTATCCAGGACGCGACGAGCAGAAGACGACATTATCATCTTCCTGAGCCTCAACGATACGAACCCTGCTAGGCCAAACCCTAGGAAACCCGAAGCCATTGCACATGCCCTAAGAACTTTGATCTTTGGTTTTGTAAGGACAAACCCTTTCCAAGATCAGTAAGCAACCCCAAGAAAAAACGTTTCTTGAAACCACAAGTGTATCTCGAAGAGACCCCGCCGGGTAATTGAACGCCACAAAGAGAGCCATCTCTTTGATAAGTCTTGTTTCTAAGAACACTTAAGAGAATATTACTAATCTCTTAAAGAAATGGCCTAAGCCAAATTTTTTTATTCATTTCAATAATCCATCATTCTCCCTGTTACAAAATGACGCCAATATGGCCTTTAAATAGAAGAAAATAAAGTATCCTAATACAATTTAACAACCCAAGTCTTACTCTAGCCTAATAAAAGCCTCAAGCTTATTTAAACTACCTAAACTAAGTCCAATTTGAAGGATTTCGAAAAATGGCATGTAAATATATTAAAATGAATCCCATTACACAAATTAGGCATTTTAAAATGAATATTAACTAATTAATACAAAGTCCAATTCGATCATACCATATGCCACTCGAAATAAGCCCAACAAAACCTTGAATTGTGCCAATTTGAAGATGATGAAGAAGCCCAATATGGATCATATCATTCCCTCTCTCTTCGAGATGATTTGCCCTCAAATCATGACAATTGCAAATCGGTTTGAAGGTCAGAATAGTTTGCTGATGTTCAGAGTCAGATCTAAAGCCGAGTTTAGAGTCTGATGTTGAAATCCTGAATTTAGAGTTTGATGATGAGTTCAGAGTTTGATCTGATGTTGAAGTCCTGAATTCAGAGTCTGACCTGAGCGGAATTCGAAGTCTGATGTTGATGTTCTAAATCCAGAGTCTGATACTGAGGTTCTGAATTCAAAGTCTAATCTGATGCTGCTATTAGAGTCTAATAGTGAGGTTATGAATTCAAAGTCTGATCTAATGCTGCGGTCAAAGTCTGATACTGAGAATCTGAATTCAGAGCCTGATCCGAGACTGAGTTCAGAGTCTGATTCTACGTTCTAAATTCAGAGTGTGATACCGAGGTTCCGAATTTAGAGTCGGATGCCGAGTCTGATCTCAGAGTCTGATCATTCTGAAATCAGAGTCAGATCTGCTGATAATTTTTTTTAGGAACACATCATAAACAAGCAACTGTTATTTATCTTCCCTCAAATTTTGTCCACCCTAACTTAGAAAGTAAAAGAGTAAATCTAATTTGATTTCGGAAATGAATAAAGTCTGGAGGTATTAAGGAAAGAAATAAAATCTGATTCGATTATGGAAAGATGGATCTGTCACAGTTATGGAAAGCAAGTGTGACTATATTTGGAAGGATATTGACGTGATTTCCTCTTTTGTAGTTATGTGAATCAAAGAAAACAGGAAAAAACGCATTAAATAAGTAAACGAACTTTTTGTGTGTGACTATAGTGAAGAGAAAAAACACGCAAATAATAAGGAAAATAAGGAACACATAACAAAAGTAAGAAATCAAGCAAAAGGCAGAAATGAATTCAACAATGAATTATGAACGATTTTTTTTATTTTGTTTTTTTAGAAAACGTACATAACAAAAACTTAAACAAGACTAACAAGATTTTCAACCTTAGAACGTTAGTGTATTAAGGTAGAAAGATCTGGTTATTCTTTGACTAAATGAACAAATAAAAACAAGAATAGAAAAACCTGATCTCGGAACCCTGAGATACTGCTACCAAATGTAAGAAACTCGATAAGCCGAACCCTAGGAAACCTGAAACCATTGCACATGCCTCAAAACCTTTGATCTTTAGTTCTGTAAGGACAAAACCCCTTCCAAGATCAGCAAGCAACCCTAATAAAACCCTTTCCTTGAAACCACAAATGTAACTCGAAGAGACCCCGCCGATTAGTTAGACGCCATAAAGAGAGCTACCTCTTTGATAAGTATTGTTTCTAAGAACACTTAGAGAATATTACTTATTTCTTAAAGAAACTGTCTAATCCAAATAATTTTATTCATTTCAATATTCTATAATTCTCTCCATTATAAAATGACGCCAATGACATTTAAATAGAAGAAAATAATGTATCTTAATACAATTGAGCTAACCAAGTCTTATTCTAACCTAATAAAAACCCTAAGCTTATTTAAACTACATAAACGAAACCCAATTAGAAGAATTTCGAAAAAATGATATGTAATTATATTAAAATGAAGCCCATTACACAAATTAGGCTTTTTACAAATAAATATGAACTAATTAATACAAAGCTCAATTAGATCATACCATATGCCACTCGAAATAAGCCCAATAAAGCCTTGAATTGTGACAATTTGAAGATGCTGAGAAAGCCCAATATAAATCATATCACTCAATGCACATACATGACGTGTCGTGATTCATATTAAAATGACTATTCGTGACTTATACTTACCTAACCTGACGTGAGCTGATTTCTTGTCTTGTAGATGAGCTACACCTACATGCATTAACTTATAAATTTATCCTAAACATGTATATTGTGGATATACCCTAACCTGTATTTGCCATTTATACATGTACTACTGAAGCTAATCTACGTCTGAACTAGCTTGATCAATACAGAAACATAATCATCATGCATGATGTAATGTGATTTACATAACTCATGACTTATGAGCGTCTTTCATGACGTGAATTATATAATAGCTTATACTTATTCTACATAAACATACATCATCATATTAACCTAATAATAACTTATATCATTACAAATGGACTGCTCAAAACCTACTTGTCGTGACTTGAATTATATAACAAATAGAATGAGGCCAAATGGCCTAAAATGAAATAAAAATATGTGTGTGGACTATTGACACTGCACCTGACGATTGGCCCTAATGACCGCAGCTGGTGTCCATCGTCCCCAAAGCCCGTCCTCTACATGCATACATGTAACGCCTGTAAACTGAAAATGAAAGAGTAAATAGAACGATCGACATAGTGAATGAACATAGAGACGTAAAATAATGTAATGTTTTATACGTAATTAACTAAAAAACTACACCAAACCTGGATCATGACACATAATAAAATTCATATATATATAATCTCCAGTCGACTAGACTTGAGAAAGTTCCAGGGGAGTCTTCAATGTCATATGGGCCAGATGAAGGTCCAGGTCTTCAACCTGACTCGACGAGAGTCAGTAGGAATGTTCCCGTCCACTGGACCTGAAGAAGGTCCATGGGAGTCTTCTATGTCATTTGGACCAGATGAAGGTTCAGGTCTTCAATCCAACTCAACAAGAGTCACGGGGAATGTTCCTGTCAATTGGATCAGATGAAGGTCGAGGATAATGTAGGAGTAAAACAGGGTTTACCGCTATGCCTGTGATGCTCGGCGACCACAACACTATTGGGCTCGTAGCCTGTAGAGAGTACGGATTAGCCTGTGGGGGACTAAACCGGAGAATAAATGAGTCACCACCCAGTGTGAACTGGGAAAGGTTTAAGGTCGCACTCACCCCTCGTAAGGGAAGACCTCAAACCATTGGGTTCAGAATGGTCCCTTACTTATGCCAGTATAATGGACGGGTTCACACAATGGTATAGCCAAGTCTTATGTAGTTCATGCAAAATAATTCAAATAAACACAAATTTGCACACCCATAAATATTAATAATCACAATAACATAGTTCCAAAAGCATATTAAATTAAGAAGTACAAGATGTGATAATGAAAATTATAATAAACAATCAAAAGTTGGAAAAATTTCAATAAATAAATAGCAAACAAAAAAGGGGGGTTAATCATACATATACGAGTATTTCCCGAGTGGCACGTGGAGTTGTATCCCAAGTACAGACTGCACTACCGTCCATTCAGATTCAGCTACGAAATTTACATCTGGATTTCCATCAGATATACCGCAAGGGATAATAACACACATAATCATCAATGCAATGTAAACAGACATAAAAAATAGACATGAAAACATACAACAATGCATATACGTATAATCATCAACATGAACAAAAAATAAACAAAATAAAGGTGAAATAATAAAATAACGATAAATAAGCAAAAAGATAAATAAAAAAATACCAAAGAAAAAATGTGACTAGAAATTTGGCCGTCTTTGATGTAGGACTTCGCATACCCGGCTGGACATGCAGTGTCCAGAACTATTAAATAAATATGATAATGGTGCCCTCATGTCTTACATTTTAAGTTGCTTTCTCGGAAGTGCGTTAGGCCTTCACCGGAAAGATCGCTGGTTCGCTGTTTCTGGTTGCTGTTTTGCTGTTTTCTGGTTGCTGTTTGGCTGTTTGCTGTTTGCTATTTGTTGTTTATTGTTTGTTGTTTTCTATTTGTTGTTTGCTATTTTTTGGTTTTTTGGCTGATGTTTTGGTTGTTTTTGACCGCTATTTTTTGGTTGTTTTGGCTGCTATTTTTTCGGTGGTTTAGCTGCTGTTTTGGTTGATTTTTGGTGATTTTTTAGGTTGTTTTGGTCTCGGTTTGGTTGGTTTTTGATGACTCACTTGTTTCGGTTGGTTAGGTTATTTTTTGGTGGCTTACTGGTTTCGGTTGGTTTGGTTGTTTCTTCTGGTTTTTTGGTGATGGAAGAAGAAAATAGACTCCTAGGGTTGCCATTTTTCAAGAAGAAAAAAAGAGGTTTAGGGTTTTTTGTTTGTTGTTGCCGTCCAAGCCTTAGGGTTTTTTGTGATTGTTGTCGTCCTAGGTCCCCCCCAAAAAGAAGAAAAGAGTCTCCTTTTTATAATGATTTGAAGGGATCTCCAAATAGGGAAACAAATCATGGAAATTTGGGGGATATATTCTCAAATTATTTTGGGAATACAATCTCATAAATTTGGTGATGAAGATATCTCAAATCTTTTTAAATTGGTAATGATGGGATCCCAAAATCTCATTGAATTGGAAAGTGATTTGATGAGAGAATTTGCATGGGCTTTGGGCGTGCATGGTGGGTCATGGGCTGCATAGGCCGAAGGTGCAAAGGCATAATGGATTGCATGGGCTGCATGGTGGGTCTGAGGCTAAGGTTTGAAACAGAAACTGACTGAGCGAATCTGAGGCTGGCTAGTGAGTCTGAATCCAATGAGGGGCTAATTTTGGAGGTTTTCCTTCCTTCCGACATTCATTTTTCGCAACTTCCGCAACTTTTCAGGTATTGCCTCCATACGAGACTCATCATTGGGCTTAAGTAAAAATGCAGTGTCTACAGATAATCTCCAATCAACTGATCCTAAAGAAGGTCCAAGGGAGGCTTCAATGTCGTCTGGACTATATAAAAGTTTAGGTCTTCAACTTGACTCCACAAGAGTCATGGGGAATGTGCCCGTCGATTGGACCAGATGAAGGTATAAGATAATCTCTAATCGATTGGACCTAAAGAAGGTCCAATGGAGTCTTCAACGTCGTCTGGACCAGATGAAGGTCCAGGTATTCAACCTAACTCGACGAGAGTAATGGGGAATATTCCCGTCGACTGGACCAGATGAAGGTCCAGGTTAATCTCCAATCGAATGAACTTGAAGAATGTCCAATGGAGTCTTCTATGTCGTCTAGAACATATGAAGGTCCAGGTATTCAACTTGACATGTCATACTACTAATGTCGATTGGAGCCTAAAACCACATACATGGTTAGTGATAAGGAGAGAACTGTAGATCGTGTCGGCTGAACTAATTGATGGAGTTTGGAAGTCGGCAAATGCAATGGCTATAATATGTCTTCTGGAGTATATATGATAGTCCATACGAAGCTTTTGGACCAAAAGAAAGTTCTGACATCATCGAGCACAAGCGGAGACAGACTAACCCTCATCTCGTCAGAGGCAAACATGTATCTTACCTTTTCGTTTGGAGAATAAGGACATCTTTGACCTTAATTCCATGTGTTGAAGGTCAATCTTTCCCAAACTACATGGTTGTATCTTCGAATAGAGGGTTGTCCATAGGTAACAATGAAGTTTGTTCCTCTCTAAGCGTAGAACCCCAGTTGGGTTTCCCAAGACGGGCCTCAAAGGTTTAAGGCCCATGTCTACACGCTACTGTAGCCTTAGCAAGTGTTTGAGGTGGCTTTAGACAGGAAAAGAGGCGTCAAATAGAGTAGTGGGAATAAGTGGGGTTTAAGAGGCTCATTTGATTCATTCACACAAAAACTCTCTCATTTTAGCAAGTTGGAAGAGCTCTCTATCTTCTTTCAAGGTATTCTTCAATCTCTTGCTTTTGTTCCTTAATGAGTTCAAGTTGTTTTTCATTTCCTTCAATCTGTTCTTGAAGTTATTAGGAGGTTTGATCCTTAGAGTTAGATATGACAAGATAAATCTTGTTTGTGGAGTTATTTGATTTTAATCCTTAGGACGTAGAGACTGAGGACACTCAGCTTATCGTAGGCCTGGATAGTTAATTGGACCAATATCGAGTGAGATTTCAATGGGTGATATCCCCATAGGGATGTATGATGGGTCTCCCAATAGGTTATCTAGATCTCCAAGTGAGTCGTCAGAGGAAGCTGACGGTCTTAAATGGTCGTATGGTAATTCTGGTGAGGATATTGACGATAGTCGAACTACCTTTAGGAGTGCCAAAAGATGTTAGACCACTCATGACCTTACCTGCCATGGGGGATTCAAGTGGTACTCCGAGCACAAGCGAACCAACAAATATTTTGACTAGAAACCTTGCCACTCGAGTGACTAAGCAAAATTTGAGAGAAATGAGGTTGAGGTATAGGTTTCTAGAGTCGGTTGATATTAGGTTACCCATGCCAAATGAGAGGATTGAATAAAATACTCGGGGTGGATAAGTTTCTTCGAATGCCCTTTTGTTGATGGACTAAGGTTTCCAGTGCCTAGGTTAGTATGAGAAGTGTTGAATCATTCTGAATTGGCCCCTTCACAAGTGATGCCCAATACTTGGAGGATATTTATGTCGATTTAGTGTATGGAATTTGAATTGGGGATTGATTTTAGAGTGAAAGATTTACTGTACATATATTACTTATAACTTAGAAGACTAACACATGTCGTATATTGGAATTTGAGTACCAATGGTTTAACCCAATGTACCATGAGCAAGGAAACTCATATAGACATGTGAGTATTCGTTAGAGAGAATACTGAATGACTCATAGGTGATTCCTAATAGTTGGAAGTACACACCACCGTCAATAGAAATCTCCTCGAATCGAGTAGCATATGTGATCATTTGACTATAGGATAATATTGATTTTGTGTGTGATCCTCCACACTTTGATATCATATATGTCAGAGACCTTTCATAGTCTGACCGCTAGATGTTCGTTGGGTTTGAACCGATGCACTCGTTAATTAAGTACTATTAAGATATGATTCGTTTGCCCGTATGTGTACCATAAGAGGTTAAGATATCCACATGATTAGTCAGGATTCTTAAGACTTTGGCCAAAGCTGATCATCTAGGGTGGATCATATATATCAGAAATAATGTTATGATTAGTTATAAAGAATCATGGACATATCGACAATATGAGATGTGCGCCTCAAAAACTTGACAGTGTAATCTATGTTTCCTAAGCACAACTCGGATAGCCTAAGATGAAGGGATTGTTAAACATATGTGATGACCTCAACTTGTATAGTTCAGAAAATTCGTTTGTGTTCTTTGTTGGACAATTATGACCAATAACATCAATATTTGTATAGAACATGGTGTTGTTATACAAATTAACTATGTGACAAAGGAAATTGCTCTTTTATCATTTGTAATTGGATTACCGGGATATATAAATGATAAAAGTCCATATGATTAATACCGGATTAATAAGATATGGACAATATTAATCCATGTAAGGTTTAATCATTAAATATCCCTAGTCGTAGTATTATCGAAACTGGACATCGATAATGCGGAATATGCTAGTATTACACTTGTGCATGTTATGAAAGCGTAACATCATAGTTCTCATATATTTGGGTATTAGATACTTATGTAAATGTAATATGAGGTTCTGTTTACCGATGGTACGGAAACAACTTCGCTTTGGATTGACCCCTCGGAATCCCATTGGTAGTATGACTATGTGTCTATGGGAATCTGAATCAGAGTAGGTGTATTTGGTCTTAACCTGAGACTTGCATCGCTAATACTTTCGAAAATCAGTATACTTTGGTTTTGGTCGTCCGGGGCTTTAACAGGTTCTGTGTACGCCTCTTCTGGGTATACTGAGAATCGTAGTGTATTGGGTGTGATGTCAAGATGTAAGTATCACTTCAGTCATATGGAGATGATGATTACGCAGGGATACAGAACTGATACTCTTAAGTAATGCAGTCATCGGGATAATATGACTTGGTCATGATTATCCGATTATAGAGACTAGTTTCCAGTGATCCCATATATGCTTCGTACGAGGCAGAGACACAATTCCAGCCCTAGGCCTAGCATGTGATATCTGATACTGGATCGTAATATGCAATACTACGTATACTACGCCTGACAAAGATTATATATTCCTTTAAAGAATATTTCTGGAGAATTGGGTAGGCATGGTACTTTGGTAGAAGCCAACCATGTCTTGTAAATCGGTAAGAACATGGTACTGGGTACGCACATATTCGGATAGTCTGATGACCGTATTTACTGCCAACATATCTAGGGATCTCTTGGGTCGCCTCCCAAAGATTCACCGATGATATTTGACTCGAACAATATTAATCTGGGATTAATTAAGAGAGATAAAATTAATCTATGATTAATTACGGCAAGAATTAATCTGGGATTAATTCGACTAGAAGAGAGAGAACGCGATTAATTTGGATTAATCGGCAAAGTAAATTGAAATGTTAAATTAGATTTTACTATTTAATTTATTTATTTGGGCTAAAATAATATATTGGATATATTAAATGAAATCGGATTTCAAAGCGAAATTAAATTGGATTTTAATTTTAGTTAATGAATTAATTTAGAATTAATTCGCAAGTGACTTTCGTAATAATTTTGCTAGGCATTATTATTTAATTAAATTAGATTTAATTAAGTCGCAACGGTAAATTCGTTTAATTCAGAATTAAACGAACCCGGGCCCAAGCGAAGTTGCGTGTTGGATTGTCCGACTTAAATTTGGATTTTGAAGTGGGGCCCACCAACTTACATCAATGTGTTTGACACTTGATGGAATTTGGTGATTGGTTGAGTAAAAGCATGAGATTGCTTCAACACACAAACTTTATTTATAAAAGCAAGTCAAACTTTGGAAGTGAGGTGTGGTTACTATTCACAGCACTCAATTTCTCTCTTCTTCCTCATGAAGCCGTGAGCTTCTCTCCCTCTCCCATGGATTTTTTTGCAAAATTCAAGCATGCTAACACATTAAGGAGTCAAATGAAGGTGATAGGGAGACTCACCCATGATTTTGGAACAACTAAGAGAGCTTGGAGGATCAATGTAAGTCCTCCGCAACTTATTTTTGATTTTATTCACACACGAATCACGCTTAGAGATCTCGTGGCATATCTAGGACACTAACACTTCATGAATTTGGAGGTGGCCGAATTACGTACATATAAGCTAGGCTTATATGATAAATATGTCTGGACTTTGAGAGTCCTACAGTATGAAGTGTACTCGTTGAGCACTTGGGTAGTCGATAATTTCTTATAATAAATAATATTTGATATTATAATTATCAACTAAATTAATTAAGTGTTATTGAATGACATTAATTATTTACTTTGATCCAATTGGATTAATTTGATTAATCTAAAATCACAAAGGTCTTTGTTGTAATTTCATAAATATCTCTACCATTGGAGGATATTTGGTAATTATAAATATATAATAATAGGTGTATTTGGCTTGATTTAATTGGATTAAATCAAAGTGGTAAATATTCAACCAATCCATTAATTAAACTTTGTCTTGATTTAATTGGGTTAAATCAAAGTGGTAGACAAAGGTGATTAGTCACACCTAATTATACATATTTGGATAAATTGGATTAACCCATATAAAAGTTGATTAGAACTTTTATTAATTAAAAATTGCATAAGTTTTGCTATAAAAAGCAAGCTTGAGCAAGTTTTTAATCAAGACAAAGTAAGCTAAAAAAAGCATTAAGCCGAAGAAAAAAAATATTAGCTTAAGTTAATTTTTTATGGGAGAAGCTTTGGAAGTTCTCTACAACAACAAAGAGAAGAATATTGGATCTTCATATCAATCTTGCTAGCTTTGGAAGTTCTCTACGATAACAAGGAGAAGAAGATTGGATCTTGAAATCAAGCTTGCTACATTTGGAAGTTCTCTACAATATTTCAACAAGGAGAAAAAGATTGGATCTTGGAATCAAGCTTCCTATGTAAGTTTGATCTTCTCTAAAGTTATGTTTTCATTAGTGACTTGTTATCATTAATGAAACATATAGTGGTGTATTATGTATTGAATACATAATAACAAAACTTGATGTTGAAATTAGGCTAATGAATTGTGTATGGATGCTTTGGAAGTATAAACACAATATGCTTGTAATTGGGTCAAAATGTTCATGTTGGACATGAAACATAAAATTATAATTTTGAACTCTAGATGATAGCTTGGAGCTATGGCTACCATTCTAGAATCACTTGACCACTTTGAGTGACCTAAATTTATTCATGAGTCACTTTATTGTGGGATTCTATTTTGGTTTATGTTTTGATTTAAAGAAATGCATACATGTATTTATAATACATGTATGTTTGTTGTATAACATGTGTTGATATTGATCTTGATGTTAAAATTGGATTTTAAGTGTATTGAAGTGTTTGGAGAAAATTGAAAGTGTTTTGGATTGATTTCAAGGCAAATTTTCTCACTGCCAATATTTTACACAGGGCAGCATCACAAATCCGATCTCCAGCGTCGCGACACTTACCTCTCAGAGCTTCGGGCGTCGCAAAGCTCACTCTTGTGCGTCATGACACCGAGCATTCACATGTTGGGCGTTGCAACTCCCAAGCCTTCGCGTCACGACACGCCGAGAGCTGTTGTCAATGAGCGATGGAACTTTATTTTCTCCGTTCCGGAGTTTTTAGACTCTGATTCGGCCCCAATATTTTCCTACGGATTCGTAACGGAGTATAATATTACATAAAATAATTTAGAAATACACCAATGATTTATATCCATGGGTTAGACCCACTTCTAATGCGTGGGCTATTGATCCAACCTTAGGGTTTCCATAACTGCCCTAACAGATCTGCCCTTTAGGAGTTACACAAAGCATCATCTGATGACCCTCAGACTTTGGTAATAAAGGTGTAGTCTGGGGCCATAACTTCATCAAAGAAGCGCAAAGTAATTTTTGAACCAGAGGAAGACTTGAAAAATGTGATTATCAAGATCTCGCATGGCACGACAGCAATCTCTGATCCTTCCAACCTCTCAAAGTTTGGGCGGAGGCTTCTGCTTGAAGAAAATAAGAGACGTTTGGATGACCTAGGCCCCTTGGATTAGATCAAGAAGGATATGGCTTTTAATTACTAAGTAGGAGCCGCTACAAGTTGGTTCTTTTAGCATTCATCGAATGAATACTAATATTGTCTATCTTTTTCAGGCGCTTGAGTGCAGCTTGTTCCAGCAGAAGTATATGGAGTCGATCCACAGACAAATGAAGGATTTGGAGAATTCCAATATGACTGTAAGGAAGGAGAATTCCGAGTTGAAAGCTGCGCTCGAGGCCTCTGAAAAAAGGTGAAGAAGGTTGAAATGGAGGCAGAGTCGACTTGGGCGACACTGAAGCTGGAATGAGAGATGTCTAAGGTCAAGAATGAGACCTAAAAGAAGAGTGGATGAATTGAGGAATGAAAAGTACGAGTTGGTGGAGCAACTTGAGGGAGTTTCCTTGGAGGCCATGATGAAAGAAAAAAAAGTTTAATGCAACAATTCTTGGTTGTACAACTTCACTCTCGGACCCCCTAGAAAAATGGATCAAGGAATACGCCATGTTGAAAGCAGGCATTTTCTCTTTTGATTGAGGGTGAATATGATGAGGAAGGAGATGAGGTTGTTTCGAATGAAGTATGTGATAGTGAGGTAGTGGGGGCAAGTCTGCGACTGAGGAGAAAGTTTCGGGGACGGAGAAGGTCTTTCACGCTGTCGAAGAGAATGTCGTAGAGACTGAGGAGGGTCTGGTTTAATGGAAGAAGAGACTACATAGATAGAGGCTGTCTCTGCTACTGTTATCCACGGCACCCTACCGTCAACGTCCCTCCAGCTGAAATCCTATCTTTTGAAGGCGCTGAAGATTGACATTTTCTGATGTATTTAGCTTATTTATACTTGGACTTATTTAGCTTAACTGATTTTATAATTTGCAATCCCATCCCTCAAGAAATAAAGGCTTGTTAAAACTTAGTCTTCTTTACAAGTGTCATGCACATCTCTTAGTAATGATCTAGTCGTTTGGTTGATTTTTTGACTCAAAATTTGGGTTAAGATGAAAGTTAAGCCTCAGCGCAAGAGCTAGTTTTTTTGGGATCCGATCTAGGTTTTGGGTATTTAAATGTCGTGTGAGACATAAAAATTGAATAATCTTAATTTATTGGGGGAATTGTCCCCAAATTGTGAGCCGGAAATCAAAAAAAAAACTTCTAAGTAAGAATCTCTAAGTAAAGAAATACTGCAAGGTAGTCTTCATGTCCTCTAATGAGAGAGTAGCCACTTGTGGAATGGATAGTCTATGACTTTTAGTCCGTTATGACTACCTGTAGAATTGCTTGAGATGTACAGCATTCCAACTATTTTGGATAGGCTTCCTAGATACTGCCCTCGTATTTTTTTTCCTTGCCCAATGACCTTTGTAATGATCTATAGGTTTTCCCATGTGGGTCCAAGCTTCCTATCTCCAATCTATTTGGTGTTTTTAAAGACTTTGGGTAGGACCCACTGTTCTTCCTTGAAAGTTTAACACTAGACATTCTTGTTAAAGTGATTAGCCATCCTCTGCTAATGGGCATCAAGTTGTATCAGTGCATGTTCCCTTAACTCGTCAATTGTGTCGAGGCTATGGCTCATGAGCTATCTGTTGGATTCCTCATCGAGCCACTGGTAGCATAGGGATGAGATGCTTCCTACCGCTGGTATGAATGTTTCGGCTCCGAATGCTAGTGAGAGGTTGTCTCGCCAGTCGACGAGCGAACTACTGTTCGCTAAAGCCACAACAAACCTAGGAGCTCGTCTGCCTATGACCCTTTGGATTTCTCCAGTCGTTTCTTTATTGTGCTGATAATGGTCTTATTGGAAGACTTGACTTGACTGTTAGCTTATGGGAAGCGTGGAATCGAGAAACTGAGCTTGATCCATCAATTTCTACATAAGTCTTGAAAGCGATGACTGTTGAATTATCAGCCATTATCAGTCATTATCTCTCTGGGTAGCTCGAATCGACAGATGATTTGAGTGCAAGTATGTAGACTCGTTGGTCCAGGGCTTTTGGAAGCTTGCCTATGATGTCCATACCCCATTTCATGAATGACCGAGGAGATAGAATGATATTGAGTCTCTCTGGCGATAAGTACGAGACTGGGGCGAACCTCTGACATTTATCGCATATGCAGGTAAAGTATTTTGCGTCGAATAACATGCTAGGCCAATAATACCCTACTATGTGGGCTCGGTATGCAAAATTTATTCCTCCATAGTGGTTCCTACATTCTCCTTCGTGCAACTCGGCCAACACGTATTGGGTTTCGTCGAGAATGACGTACTTGAGGTAGGGTCCAGAATATGATCTCTTCTGAAGCTAATCATCATAAAAAGTGAAACTCGCAGCTTGACATTGAATTTTTCGAGCTTCGCCATTGTCGTGTGGGAGTGTGCCATCTTTTAGATATTTCACCAGCAGATTTATCCAAGAGTCGACCGGACTAACCAAGGCAACATCTCTAGTATATTCTTTCCAGATGGAAGGCCACTGCAAGTAAACTATTGGAATAGACTATGGCTTATCCCTTAACATAGTCGAACCGAGAGTGGCTAGGGCATTCATATGGGAGTTCTCAACTCTAGGAACCTGTGAAATTACAAACTCCTAGAATATCACATGGAGCTCCTTCACCTTTTGCAAGTATGAAGCCATATGTGGATCCCCTGCTTGATACGACCTTTGGAGCTGGTTGACGATGAGTTGAGAGTATGATTGAACCTCAATCATCTTGACTCCAATGTCCTTCTCCAATGTTAGACCATCGATTAATGCTTATTACTCTACTTTGTTGAAGAGTGTTGCCTTCAAGCATGGTGAGTACAAGTCCAAGCCTGCATCCCCTTTGGTTGCTTGAACCATCCACAGTAAGTTTCTGTTAGAGTTGGTTCTTGGAATGCCAATCTGAATTGTACATTTTATTATTTATTAATAAAATAACTATGTTTTCATTTCATACCATATTAACGGTATTGTCTTTATGCGTATTAGATTGATGTATAGATATGCTAAGTATGACATCAACCTTAGAATAGTCTTGTAGTAATACTGGACACTAGGATGGTCCGACATTGGGATAAGTATTACAATTATAAACTATTCTTAAAGTGAATATTCATAGTCATTGGTTAAAGTGAATATTCATAGTCATTGGTTTTGGAATATGGTCAAATTCCTATAACCTAAAAGACTAGCACGTGTCGTATATTGGAATTAGAGTTCCAATGGTTTAACCAGATGTACCATGAGTTTTGGAAACTCGTATAGACGTGTGGGTATTGGTTGGACCGAATACTGAATGACTCACATGTGATTCATAATAGTTGGAAGTACACACCACCGTCAACAGGAATCTCATCAAGTCGAGTAGCATATATAATCTTTTGACTATAGGATAACATTGATTTTACATGAGATCATCCACACTTTGATGCCATATATGTCAGAAACCTTTCATGGTATGGCCTCTAGATGTTCGTTGGGTGTAAACCGATGCCCTCAGTAATCAAGTGCGAAGCAAGATAGGATCTGTCGGCCCGTATACGTACCATAAGGGGTTTAGGTATCCATGTGACTAAAGTCACAATTCTTAAAGCTTTGGCCAAAGTAGATCACCTCGGGAGAATCGCATCAGTTATGAAGAATCGTGGATATGTCCACATGAGATGTGCGCCTCAGAAACTTGATGGTGTATTCTATGTTTCCTAAGCATAAATCGGATATCCTATGACGGATGGATTGTTAAACATATGTGATGACCTCGACTTGTATAGTTCAGAAAGGTCGTTCGTGTTCTTCGCAAATTCGGAGGTGGCCGAATTACGTACATATTAGCCAGGTTTATATAATGAACGTGTCTTAACTTAGAGAGTCCCAATATGAAGTGTACTCGTTGAGCACTTGGGTAGTCGATTAATTTTGATAAAAGATAACATTCGATATTATAATTATCAACTAAGATAATCAAGTGTTATTGGATAACATTGATTATTTACTTTGACCTAATTGGATTAATTTGATTAATTCAATAATTACACAAAGGCTTAATTGTAAAATCATAATTATCTCTACAATTTGAGGATATTATGGTAATTATAAGTATGTAATAATAGGTGATTTTGGCTTGATTTAATTGGATTAAATCAAAGTGGCAAACATTTAACTAATCCATTTCCTAATCCTTGGATTGATTTAATTGGATTAAATCAAAGTGGGAGACAATGGAGATTAGTCACACCTAATTATATATATTTGGACAAATTAGATTAAGCCCACATAAAAGTTGATAACTGTAGGCACTGTATTTTTGCATATAAGTCCTGATGATGAGCCTCGTACGGAGGTACTACCCTTTAAGTTGCGGAAGCCACGAGAAACGGACGTCGGAAGGGAAAAATTCAAGAATCAATACATTGTTGGATTTAATTCGTTTTCTTAGCTTTGGGTTTGCTCGTTGAACCTCTGTTTTAACTGTTAGCCTTGGCCCAAAACCCCCCACAAGCCACACACCAAGCCCACACACCACCAAGCTACACACCAAGCCCACCAAAATGAACCAAACCCACGCCCAAGGCCCCTTAACTCACGCCTAAAGCCTTCCAAAATAACAAATCCACACATTAAACACATGTTGAAATCAAACCAAATCATCTTCCCAAATTAAAGGAATGAAATCAAATCTCATCAATCACCTTCCTAATTAAATTAAATCACATACCTAAACTAAATAAAATCAAATCAAATCCCACAAATTACCTTCCTAAAATAAATAGGTTTTTCCTTATGACATACTAATTAGAAATATCCCCCCATAATTACACAATATTCTTTCCCTATTCGTACAAGGATAACCTCAACCCTTGCCTATAAAAAGAAGCATAAACCAACCATTCACACCCCTAGCACTGACGCCCAAAAATTTCCTAAAAACTCCCTCCATTTCTGTGAACAAGCCTAAAAAAAACCCTCCTCCATTGCCGCAACAAACAATCTCCACACAGCCCCCTGACTTTCACGCCATAACACTTTCAACAACCCTCTGACCTTCACGCCATAACACCTTCGAACAACCCCATGACCTTCACACCATAACACCTTCAAACAGCCCCCTGACCTTCACGCCATTGCCCTTCAAACAGCCTGACCTTCACGCACTGCCCCCCACAAAACAACAAAAGACCGAGAGCAATCAGACACAAACAACCACAAATTAACCATCCAACAACCCCTTAAACTACGCACAAACAGTCCACTGCAAAGCCTTCAATTACCGAAAATCCTGTCCAGAAACTGCCATGTTAACACCAAAAAACTGCCCTAAAACAGCCCATGAACTGCACCCTGAAACTACCAAAAATCAGCCCAGAAACTGCCCAAATAGCCGTACAAACAGCAGCCCCAATACACCTCTATTACCGCAAAACAGTAAGCCAAAACAGTCCCCAATTACCGTAAAAATAGTGACAAAAAAACAGCAGTAAAACAGAGGAAACAACAGCCCAAAATAGCGAGGCAACGAAGGAAAACAACGAACCAGTAAATCGGAAAAGTTACGGAGCATCAACCCTTTCGATAACCGTGTAACGCAATTCCAAGAGACGACTTAAGAGGTTAGACCTGAGGGCACCTTTTATTTATTCCCACACTTTCTTTCCGTTAGTTATTATTATTTATTCGCATGCGTATTATAGTTTCATGTGAGTTGTGGCCATGGGATGAATGAAATATGTGTTATCTCTTGCGGTATATCGGATGGAAACTCGGACGTAAATTCTGTAGCTGAATCCGAATGGATGGTAGTGCGGTCTGCACTCGGGATACAATGCCATGTACCGCTTGAGAGACGCACATATTTCATGTCATCCGATCTTATGTTTATTTGTTGTTTATTA
Organism: Zanthoxylum bungeanum; assembly: GCA_019454045.1. Lineage (NCBI taxonomy): Eukaryota > Viridiplantae > Streptophyta > Magnoliopsida > Sapindales > Rutaceae > Zanthoxylum > Zanthoxylum bungeanum. The sequence goes on along the minus strand of SKCR01054770.1, from coordinate 8,790 downwards.
GAAATAGTATGTTACTTTTATGCATGATTAGGTTGTTTAGTATGTTATTTTTTTATGCATGATTAGTTGATTATTTCCAAGCATGATTTAGTTATTTCTTTCGCATTAGGAACTTGATTATGTCTCCTCTACGTTTATGTTTAGATTATTATTTATTTACATTGCCATGCTTAGCGATTTAATGTATGCATGAGATTGTGTGCTTGCCGTTATTCCGACTTACTTTTATGCATGCAAACTTAGATATAGGTAGTATGCAAACTTAGATGTAGGTTGTTATTGCGTAGACTCGGTTATATTATTACATAAATTCGTTCATTACAAGTGGCATAAGTAAGGGACCATTCCGAACCCAACGGTTTGAGGTCTTCTCTTGCGAGGGGTGAGTGCGGCCTTAAATCATTTTCCCAGTTTACACTGGGTGGCGACTCCATGTTATTTCTCTGATTTAGTTCCCCCATGGGCTACTCCGTACTCCCGAATAAGCCGCGAGCCTGGAACAGCGTCACCGATTTCTGTGTCCTACATTCTGGCGACTCCACTGGGGATAGAGAATCGGCCCCGAAATAATGTCTTGTAATGTCTGTGATTTGTGCTTTAGTTAACCGTGTCTATAATGGGTTGAAGGGGTTTAATCAAAGGCATTATTAAAGCTAGGTAATGGTTTGCTGTCTTCCTTCATTCACTACCTTTCTATAGCTGAGAGAAAAAGCTGTGAAGGCACCTAGATGATCATTTAACTGAAGCTCACCGTGATGGACTAATTTGGAGGACCTATTGGTTATTCTTGTCACCAAGGCGATAAGAGCCTAAGAGGCGTGGGTATTTAAGAGAGTTCGCTCCACCCTCCCTCTGGGGAATCCTCAATAGAAAATCCATCTGACAGTCAGTCATGCATTATCACTCGTTGGCACGTACCTTAGGGTATAAAAAAGGTGCACTCATTTGGTCGCTCGAACCCTTGAGTTGGGAGTCCTAGTTGTGGGAAATCCTTCGTCAGCGGGAGCCTTTATCTACACCCCCGTAAACCCGTTTGCGAACCATAGTCGTAGGACCAATAAAAACTATCTCTTTATATTATTGTTTAGGACTATCATCATTTGGATTCAGTTGAACTTCTTGTCAAAAGATGTGAACTTGTTGGGCCATTTAAACTGGGACGAGTTCATGTCCTTTGACAATTGGGCCAAAAGCTTCTAAAATGCCGATAAGCCATTTTTTGTTTGGGCCTCTTATCATTTGAAGTTTTTTAGCCATGTTATCGCAAAAGTGTAAACTTGTTGGGCCTTTTCAACTGGGACAAGTTTGCACCTCGCAATAGTATGATTGACTGCTTTAAAATGATAATGGGTCGACTTATATATCTTATACATCGCACGCATCTCATGCATCTCATGCATACACGCATCATGTTAACCCTTTGTGTCTTAAAAGGCATCATAGATATCCGTTGGGTTAGGGGTAAGAGGGAAGACTCATCAAAAAGCCGTTAGCAAACATGAGCGAATCAGAGAACGAGGTATCTTGTATGGATCAGTTGGAGACTAATCTCACTAAGATTACCGAGCAGTTGTAAGCTTTGACCGCCGCTGTGGCCAGTTTGACCATACCCTATATAGCCACTGATAGAAAGTTCTGCAACCGGAATAGAAAGACCATTAGGGGAACTTCGGAGACCAAACCCACTCCTTCTGAGGTCGCCCCTATCAGGAACAGACGATTCTCCAATCTTGGTAGACCTTTGTCAAAGGTGTTTGAAGAGCTGAAAAGGCAAGGACTCCTAAGTCCCTTAGAACCTAAACCACTTCCAAACCCTGTGCCACGCTACCTTGACCTAAACCTATACTGTTACCTCCACCAATAAAGAGGCCACGAAACTGACAAATGCACCCGCCTTAGGCATGAGATCCAGAACCTTATCGACTCCCATAAAATACCTGACCTGGAAAAAGAGCAACCCAATACACACAGAAACCCCTACCTAACTATCACTATATCCCACCACCTACCTATATGATTAACTCCGGCCTACCCAACGGCCCTATCCTCAAACTCATGACCATCAAGCTTCTCGCATGGGAATATGTGGCGACAATAGTAAAAATGAAACGGAGAAGAAAGGAGAAAGTAAATGGGAAAAAGAATTATATCAGTTAGAGGATCTGATGTCCGGAAAAAGCCAAAAGACGGAAGAAGATAAAGTTGCAAGTTATGGGGATGTTTGTTTTCCTGATCTTATTCAATTGTGATCTCGCATCCATTAATAATAAAGACATTCATTTCGATTACTTGTCCGAGTCTCCCCCTTTCAAATTGCACGACTTGAGTATATTTGACATCAACTCAACCAAAACAAACGCATTTAACCTTGGTACGCTTGAAAGCCCCAATGAGGTCTTAATTCCAAGTGAGGTTACCTCTTAGGAGCAGAAGGAACCAGAGGAAATGTTAATCAAGTATGCCAAAGTATTCGCTTGGTACTATGATATTCAGCAATACCTGGAACGTGGAAAACTCCCGGAAGAAGCAAGCAGAAAGGACAAGATAGTAATTCAGAAGTTGACTTCTCAGTATGTGAGTTTGAATAGGGAACTATACAAGAGACAAGCGAACGACTTTCAGTTGAAGTGTTTAAAAAAGAAGAGGCTCAGAAGGCAATAGAATCAGTACTGCCAGTGGAAGTGGAGATACAGTCCATGTGGGTATTAGCAGAAGGAGAGTTACCCGAACAAGAATGGGCCTCGTAGAGATTTGAACAGTTAGCTTTACTAGACGAGAAGAGGGTGAAGTCCTTACAGCATATGCAGTTATACTAGAAGAGATTGGCTCGAGCATTCAATAAGAAGGTGCGTCCTACTAAGATCAGAAAGGGTGATCTGGTGCTTAAGCAGTCGAAGCCGTCAACGACAGACCCGAGAGGGAAGTTCAGACCTAACTGGGAAGAACCATACATAGTCCAGAAAGTAATGGAAAATGGGGCAGCGAGACTGTCAGATTTGGAATGGAACGAGTTCACCGAGCCGATCAACATAGACAGATTGAAGCAGTATTTTGCCTGATGAATAGAAGACTGAACGGTCACCAGGAAAGCTGGCGGAAGACTTAACCCAACGGAATAGGAAATTCATTCATGCATGCATGCATACACGTAACGTACTTGCATTCTTTTTTGTGTTTTGTTTCGTTTTGTATTCACAGGTTTTAAAGAAGGAAAAAGAGAAAGCGGCAAAAGCAAGCCAACCAGAAGCAGCAACAGTACAATGTTAGCAATTTTCAGGAATAAATCCCAGGGTTGAGGCCCGCATCAGTATTAGTTTGGGGGATGAGTCCCAGGGTTGAGGCCCACATCGGTATCAGTTTCGGGGATGAGTCCCAGGGTTGAGGCCCATACCAGCATCAGTTTCGGGAATGAATCCCAGGGGGCGATGCCCACATTATCAACGGTTGAAAAGAAGAATTCTAGTGGAGTGAAAAAAAAAGAGAGAGAGAAGTCCTTGATGGTTAGGCATATGTCCGGTGATGGCATTGTTTGTTGTAGGGAGAAACCTTAGAAACGATAAGTGCGAGATGTGCTCTCATTCGGTATTCTGAGTGGTTGATCTCGGCTAGACTCGCAAGCACTTGATTACAGGATCTTAGCGGTAGAAGCCTGAGTAGTCGGTGAGATGAGTAGTTGAAGAGATGGCGGATCAGTGAATGACTGTTTGCCTAGATATCCATCCTAGTTTACTTATGTTACGATATATGATATGGTTGGAAACGAATAAGAAGTCTCTGAAAAGAAAAGAAAAAAATATATATATATATATATACCACCTATAACCGATAAGCGTGAAGCTACCCATGGGCGAGTATTAGAACCACCATGAGGAGAAATGCTACCTTAAAGGGTATGTGTGTCGAAAAAAGAGAAAGAAAAGAAAAGAAGAAAAGAAAAGAAAAAAAAAAAGAAAAAGAAGTTCAAAAAGAAAAGAAAGAAAAGAAAGAGACGAAAGAAAAGAAGAAGAAGACCATATCATGTTGAGTACGAGGAAGTAATTACAAAGTATGATCAAGACATCTAGGTTGGTTAGACCCACTGATCCAATTCTCCTAGAAAAAATCATCGAGTTGGCTTACTTAAGGATTAAGCTGCGAAAGAACCTTGGCACACACACACTGGGAGTCTAGTTCAGATCACTCATTCAGATGATCGGAGTTGAGTATATCAAGTACTTTGAAGGTTCTCTAGTTTCGACACGAAGCATCATTTGAGGACGAAAATATTTTTAGCCATCAGGATTATCTCGTGAGAGGCAATATAGTATGTTGGTATGTAACATCACACCAGGAGTTCTACCTTGACCTAATGAAATCAGCAAAGAACCGTAAAATGAACCGAGACTGGGGGCGACTAGTCTACCTTTTTTCCTACAACACGGCTCGGGAATGAACCATCACATCATCAGCAGTTTTGGGGATGAGTCCCAGGGTTGAGGCCCACGTCTGTATCAGTTTTGGGGATGAGTCTCAGGGTCGAGGCCCACATCATCAGAGTTTTGGAATGAATCCGGGAATGAATACCAGGGTCTAGGCCCACATCGTCAGAGTTTTGGAATGAATCCGGGAATGAATCCCAGGGTCGAGGTCCACATCGTCAGAGTTTTGGAATGAATCCCAGGGTCGAGGCTCACATCATCAGAGTTTTGGAATGAATCCCAGGGTCGAGGCCCCATCGTCAGAGTTTTGGAATGAATCCGGGAATGAATCCCAGGGTCGAGGCCCACATCATCAGAGTTTTGGAATGAATATGGGAATGAATCCCAGGGTCGAGGCCCACATCGTCAGAGCTTTGGAATGAATCCCGGGGTCGAGGCCCATATTATCAAAGTTTGGGGGATGAATCCCAGGGTCGAGGCCCACTTCACTAGTAGTTTTGGGAATGAATCCCAGAGCCGAAGCCCACATTATCAACTCGGTTCGGGAATGGACCACCTCTTATCAGCTCAGTCTGGTAGTGATTCCTAGAGATCGCAACATCTTGCAGGGACGAGGCAGCAGACAAGTCAGACAGCAGCTGGCGAGCCATGTAAGTAAAAATGCATTGCATAACTTTGATAGGATTATCATTGTCACACACTACACAAGTCCCATCAAAGTGGGGGCGACTGTAGGCACTGTATTTTTGCATATAAGTCCCGATGATAAGCCTCGTACGGAGGCACTACTCTTTAAGTTACGGAAGCCGCGGGAAACAGACGTCGGAAGGGAAAATTCAAGAATCAATACCTTGTTGGATTTAATTCATTTGCTTAGCTTTAGGTTTGCTTGTTGAACCTCTGTTTTAACTGTTAGCCTTGGCCCAAAACCCCCCACAAGCCACACACCAAGCCCAAACACCACCAAGCCACACACCAAGCCCACACACCACCAAGCCACACACCAAGCCCACCAAAATGAACCAAACCCACGCCCAAGAGCCCTTAACTCACACCTAAAGCCTTCCAAAATAACAAATCCAGACATTAAACATATGTTGAAATCAAACCAAATCACCTTCCCAAATTAAAGGAATCAAATCAAATCTCATCAATCACCTTCCTAATTAAATTAAATCACATGCCTAAACTAATAAAATCAAATCAAATCCCACCAATTACCTTCCTAAAATAAATAGGTTTTTCCTTATGACATACTAATTAGAAATATCCCCCCATAATTACACAATATTCTTTCCCTATTCACACAAGGATAACCCCAACCCTTGCCTATAAAAAGAAGCATAAACGAACCCTTCACACCCCCTAGCACTGACGCCCAAAATTCTCCTAAAAACTCCCTCCATTGACGTGAACAAGCCTAAAAAAACCCCTCCTCCATTGCCGCAACAAACAATCTCCACACAGCCCCCTGACCTTCACGCCATAACACCTTCAACAACCCTCTGCCCTTCACTCCATAACACCTTTGAACAGCCCCCTGACCTTCACGCCATAACACCTTCCAACAGCCCCATGACCTTCACGCCATTGCCCTTCAAATAGCCTGACCTTCTGTAGGCATTGCATTTTCGCATGTGAAACCCGATGATGAGTCTCATTTGGAGGCACTACCTTTTGAGTCATGAAAGCCGCGGGAAACGGATATCGGAAGGGGGAATTCAGAATAAACAAGCTCACTGTCTTCGTTGGTGCTGCGTTCGTTACTTCGTTCGAACGGAAAACAGATTGCGGGCGTTCGTGTTGCGTTCGAGGAAGTGTTCGAACGGTATCGGTAATTCTGGTTTTGCTCCTAGCCTCACACCCAGCCCATTTAGCTCCCCAAAGCCCATAAAACACATCCCAAATTAAATAAATAAATATTATTTAAATATTAAACATTAAATAAAATATTTAAACCATTTACCAATTAAATAAAATATTTACCTAAACTAAAAAGAAGATATGCCTAATTAAAATCAATCTTAACCAATTAAAGCCAATCATATATTTGACTTCCTAATCTAATAGGATATTTACCAATATAAAATATTTGTATTCCTAAACCAACACAAATTAAATATTACAACTTCCTAATTTAAAATATCTTGTCCCCCCTCAATCTTGTGTATGCCTTTCTCACCTCTCCTAATTTGGAAACAAGATCCCTTCCCTTGTCAACCCTAGCCATTCTCTATATAAACAACCCCTCACCAAAGCCTTTGTCTTTTTTGACACATAGAATTCACACCCAAACTCTCTCGAAATCTCTCTAGACTCTCTCTACACACCCAAGACCAAACAAGCAAAAAGAGAAAAGCACTTCACACATACACGAGCAAGAAAACAAAGAAACCACCACAAGCCACCAGCCTCCATAGCCGAAACAGCCACCTATACAGCAGCCCTCCCCCACCGAAAATCACCACAAAACCACACCCTAAAACACCCTAAACAACCCCCGAGATTACCCCAAAACAAAAGCCCAAATCCTTAAATAACAGTAACATAAAAACTGCATTGATAACCTTAAGAATAATCACTTTTAATTGCACTAAGAACCCACACAACTTGGAATAGTTCTTTGAAAACATTGAAACAGGTAGCCCGTGCAGTGAGCAGCAAAACAGGAGCCGAATAGGAGCAGAACGAAGTTCGAATCGTAAGCAAAGCAGCGAAACAGTGAGCTAGGACGTTGAACCAGCGGACCAGAAAAAGTTGCGGAGCTTTTACCCCCCCTTTCGATCTTCGTGGAACGTGAGTCCGAGAGACGTCTTAAAAGGTTAGACCTGAGGGTATCTTTCACACTTATTCTCATTTTACTTTCTGGTCATTTATTTTGATTATATTTTCTGTATTTGTGGTACCTATTGTGTGTATGATGTATGTTGTGGGTATTGGATGAATGAGAGATGTGTCAACTCTCGCGGTATATCGGATGGAAACCCGGACATAAATTTCATAGCCGATTCCGAATGGACGGTAATATGATCTGTACTCGGGCCACAATTCCACGTACCGCTTGGGTAAACGGCACCATCTTTCTTTTTGTTATGTTGCTCTTGTTCATTTAGTTTGCTTACTTGAATTCAATATGTCGTTAGTTATGCATGATTCAACCAAGCGCATGGGCTTAGTGAGTTAGTCCAAAGGTCCTCCATTTAGGAGACAAAGAGCCGAAAAGGCCACCTTCGTGACACTACTTCGCCGCGCCGGTTGATGTATGTTCGGTTGGACGCGAGATACGTTCAATCGGGCATACTTAGTTTGATATTGTTATCTTTATTTTCGTATGTATAAGTCAATCGAGCGCATGGGCTTAGTAAGTGTGTTGTGAGATCCCCTATGGGGAGGGGCTGAAAGCCCTTTACCACGATGCTTTGCCGCGCCAGTTGATGTGTGTTCGGATTGGATGTAAGGTGTGTTCAATCGGGCATACTTGGTTGATATGATTGGTTCTATTCTTGTATGTGTGATGTGACGCGCATGGGCTTAGCATGTTGGTCTAAAGGTCCTCTATTTGAGAGATCAAGAGCCCCAAAAGGTCACCTTTACGGCAGTGCTTCGCCGCGCCCTTTTATTTTCTGTTTATATATTGCATCCTATTTCATGCATCAGGTCCGTGTCCGTTCGAACGCGTTCACGAACGCAACTCGAACGCGCATGTGTTTTTGCCTTATTATGTGTCAGGTCTCGTATCCGTTCGAACGCGTTACGAACGCTACTCGAACGTGAGTATTCTGTCTCATTTCCGTTCGAACGCGTTTACAAACGCTACTCGAATGTGAGCATTCTGTTTCATTTCCGTTCGAACGCGTTTACGAACGCTACTCGAACGTGAGTATTCTGTCTCATTTCCGTTCGAACGCGTTTACAAACGCTACTCGAACGTGAGCATTCTGTTTCATTTCCGTTCGAACGCGTTTACGAACGCTACTCGAACGTGAGCATTCTGTTTCATTTCCGTTCGAACGCGTTTACGAACGCTACTCGAACGTGAACATTCTGTTTCATTTCCGTTCGAACGCGTTTACGAACGCTACACGAACGTGCACACACTGAACTGAGTCTGTCTTATTATATTCATGCATAATTGCCTATTGGTTGATCTTTCTTGTGCAAATGTGTCACAATTCGTACGCTTATGTCATGATAACATTTGAGTATTATTTCTTGCGGTATATCGGATGGAAACCCAGACGTAAATTCCGTAGCCGATTCCGAATGGACAGTAGTGCGGTCTGTACTTGGGCTACAATTCCACGTACCGCTTGGAAAAGTGCCCATATGTGTGCTTGTAGGGTCAATATGTGTGCTTGTGTTTTCCCGAATG
>SKCR01054769.1:0-33217 GCA_019454045.1 Zanthoxylum bungeanum | reverse complement strand
AACACTCAGAACTCGCTTCCACAGTGTACCATGCATCTTTTTAACAAATCACAAACATATGTAGGATATCTATGCCCTGTACACAAGCCTGACAGATTCTATCTGATACTCACATGATATCATGAGCATGAGTCCATACCCAACGAACAGGCGGAGGCCTGATCTAAATAGATCGGTGACGTGACTGCCATCAAAGTGTGGAGGATGACTCATATATCTACATTGGTATCTCAATTCGAAGGACCACTATGCTATTCGACTAGAGAAGATTCCTATTGACGTTGGTGTACCATCTAATAAGAAATCTTGAGTGAGTCATTAAGTGTTATCAAATAAACACCTACACGTCTATACGAGTCTCCCGAGACTCATGGTTCATTGGATAAACCATCAGACCAAGTCACAATATACAACATGTACTGGTCTCAGCGGATTTTAATAAACTGACCTATGTTAGTAAATCTTGATAAGGAAATTTATTTGAGAATATACAACTTATAGTGACACTTCCCAATGTCAATTACAAATTGCATTGTAATTGTGCATTACGTTGTAAATCATAGGGTCTTTGTGTAATATATACATATCACTAAATCAAATTAAGTTTCAATCTAATTATTATTAGATCGAATACCTATATAAAAACAAGAGGTGTTGCCATAAATAATTAATATTATAGAAAAAAAGAATTGTTCGTATTCATGAATCAGACATAAATACGATCCAGATTGGCGCTCCGAGCACCAACCCTAACATGTCCAACATGAACATCTTTGACCTAATTAAAACAAGCATATTGTGTTTATACTTCCAAAGAATCCTAACACAATTTATTGGTCTTATTTCAACTTTAAGCTATGTAATCATGCATTCAATATATAATTCATCACTATATGTCTCACTATTGAAAAACTCACTAATGAAGAACATAGCTTAGGAGAAGTTCAAAACTTACCAGTAAGCTTGATGCAAAGATCCAATCTCATTTTCTTAGTTGAAATGGTTGGAGAACTTTTAAGGTTTGCAAGCTTGACTTCAAGATCCAATCTTGATTCCACTGCTAACAAGCTTCACTCCAAGATCCTATCTTGATTTCTCCTAGATGAAATATTGTAGAGACCTCACAAAACTTCTCTAAACACTTCTCTAACTTAGGCTAATTTCTCCAAGAATTGTTTGTATTTAGCTTTCTCAAGCTTAATTAAAATATTTCTCAAGCTTGCTATTTATAGAAAAATTTAGGCAATTTTTAATTAATAAAAGTTCTAATCAACTTTATGTGGGCTTAATCTAATTTTCCAAATATGTTTAATTAAGTGTGACTAATCACATTTATCTACCACTTTGATTTAATCTAATTAAATCAAGACAAAGCTTAATTAATGGATTAGTTACATGTCTTCCACTTTGATTTAATCCAATTAAATCAAGTCAAAAACACATATAATTACATATTTAAATTTACAAAATATCCTCAAATAGTAGAGATATCTATATGAATTTACAATTAAGCCATTGTATAATTATTGAATTAATCCAATTAGGTAAAAATAAATAATTAATGTTATCTAATAACACTTGATTATCTTAGTTGATAATTATAATATTGAATATTATCTTTTATCAAAATTAATCGGCTACCTAATTGCTCAACGAGTACACTTCATATTGGGACTCTCTAAATTCAGACAAGTTAGTCATATAAGCCTAATTAATGTACGCAATTCGGCCGCCTTCAAATTCGAGAAGAAAACGAACAACCTTTCTGAACTATACAAGTCGAGGTAATCACATATGTTTATAAATCCCTCCGTCGTAGTGATGAGCGGAAAATATCAATATTTACCGCCCCTTTTACTTAATATTTTGTTTAGTTTCTCGGGTTTGATGAACGTTTTGATGTGTTTTAGTTTATTTTACAGATAAAATAATATTGGGACTCAATGGAATCATTTAGGAATAAATTTGGGTCAAATAAGTGCAAAAATTGGACTTGACATATAATTTTGGAGATTGGAAACTTGAAAGGGCGTTCTAACGCAGTGCAGTTTCAGAAATTCCAGTTTTGCGCAATTGTCATATTTTGGGCATAACTTTTTACTCCAATATCAGATTGAGCTTATTCAAGTTCCAGATTAAAGAAGTCTCAAATATCTACAACTTGAAGAACAAAATAATTTGGAATTCTCAAGATTTCATGACCGATATTGATGTGAAAACATCCAGAAGTATGTTATGTTAATTATTAAAGCCATTTTTCAAAGCAAAAAAATAATAATAAAAAAAAGTCAAGCTTCCAGCAAATATGATAACAATTAATATGGATTTGGTGAGGAGCAATTAGTGGAGCAATTAATAATGGATTCGGTGGAGGCAAAATTTTGCCTATAAATACCAAGCTATTTAATTTGTAAATTCATACTTTCTTCTTTGAAATTCCTTAAGAATAACTAAGAAGATTGTATCTTATTTGTTTATTTACAGCTTTAGTAATTAATTTCCGCTTTCGTACTTTCTTTTCTTACTTTTCAGTTTTTACTTTCCGCAATTCACTTTTACGCACAATACTTTCCTTTTTTTACTTTTTCAGTTTTTACTTTTCAAGCAAGGAGGAGGTAACTAGCCCTTACTGGGGTAAAAGGTAAAGCTTATTATTTCTATTTAGATTAATCTCCCCTAATTATAATATAATAACTATTTAAAATCTGACTTAACGAGGATATCGCCATATTCGTCGGTTGGTAATTAATTATAAATTGGTTTTAACCTGACTAAGCATGGATACCGCCTGGTTGGTCGGTTGGTAATTAATTATTAATTTGACTTAATCAGGATACCGCCTATACGGCTGGTTGGTAATTATCACGCAAAGTTAATATATTATATTAAGGGAGTTATCTAAAACAGTAGTAATAAAAGTGGATCATTTTACCTCAGCATTTTCTTTATTGTACTTTTACTTTATTTACTTTCAGCATTTACTTTCCAGTAATTTAATTTCCAGTAATTTAATTTCCAGCATTTACTTTCCAGTAATTTAATTTCCAGCATTTACTTTATGTCTTTTATTTTATTTAAGTTTTTACTACCCGTAAATATGTGTCGTAACTAAGCCAGTTATCTGGGGTTGTGATGAAATCCAATATCACCGGTTTATAAGGGGTTAAATTGTAGTTTGAATAATATAAAGGTTTAATTATTGAGCCTTAATCCTAATACTTTTTATTAACTGGTCATTAATAAAATTGAACTAGTAAACTTAAAATGAACTTGGAAAATAGATTTTAGGTTAAAGACCTTAGACTCAATAGCCCACGATCTTCCTTGAGGATTGATAACCATTTAATAGATTTCATTACAAGATAGGAATATACTTGTCGGGTGGGGGTAGCCATAATTGGAACTTAATCTTAATGAATTCAGATAACTTGGTTAACATATGAATATGATTAATTGGTTTATACTGGGTATTTATATTTGACCATCAGAAGAGGCTTTTACATAATTTCATGTTCCAGGTTAATAAACCAATATATTACACAAACGTAAAATAACCACTTCATCTTTTAAAAAGATATTGGAAGGATTCACAACCCTGGATAGTTTTATAAATTTGAATTTTCTTCAATCTACTTTCAAGTAATTTTATTTAATTGTTTTAAGTTTAAAGTCATCACCCAATCAAACAATCAATCAATTAGATACTTGTAAACATTTAACTTCATAAATTGATAACAAAAGGTCTTAAGTCCTCTCGTGGGATCGATACTTTTTATACTACTTGAATGATACGTGCGCTTGCGTTATACGCGTGTGATTACGCCGGTCAAGTTTTTGGTGCCGTTACCGGGACACTACATGAGATGAACCAGAAGCGTTGAAGTCCGACGACCGCTTGACCCATAAATTGAAAGAACCATTAGATAGTTAAGAAGGGAAAAGCAAGAAGGCCAAAAATCAATCGTTAATATGGAACCTGAACCGTTGGAAGTTGCACCACCAATTCTCATACGAGACAGAACCATTCTGGTGGTTGACGGCTTCATTTCCTGTATTGTACTTCCTCCATTACCAGCAAATGCGTGTGACATCAAAACATGCATTCAGATGATTCAGCAGTCATTTCAGTTCGGGGGGAATGCAACCGAAGATCCTAATGCCCATATCAGTAACTTCTTGGAAGTTTGCGGTACTTTCAATTACAATCGAGCAGCTGAAGAAGCAATAAGACTGTGAGTTTTTCCATATTATTTGAAAGACAGAGCAAAAAGCTTGGCTACATTCACTACCAGCAGGGTTCCATCACAACTTGAAATACTCTAGCCATCAAATTACATGCAAAGTACTTTCCACCAGCCAGAACAACAAAGTTGAGGAATGACATCACATCCTTCGTACATCAAGATTCAGAATCCCTCTGCGAAGCTTGGGAAAGATTCAAAGATTTGCTCCGGAAATGTCCTCACCATGAGATTCCAAAGTGGCTTCAAGTCCAAACTTTCTATAATGGACTTTCTGGACTAATGAGAACCACAATTGATGCTGTTACTGGGGGAGCTTTGATGGAAAAAGGAGAAGATCAAGCCTGAGACTTAATCGAAGAAATGGCTAACAATAATTCCTTGTGGCCAACAGAAAGAAGCATGATCCAGAGAATTACAAGAATATATGAAGTTGGAGCCAACTCAGCAGTGAATACTAAGTTGGATCATATGTACAAATACCTGGAAACACTCAGTGCACAAGTTGTAAAAATTACCGGAACCACAAGTTCACCATATGGAGGAGAACCAGAGCCAACCAACATAAAGAAACGGTGAATTACATCAACAATTTCAACAGACAGGGAAACAATCCATATTCCAACACCTACAACCCAGGGTGGAGGAGTCATCCCAATTTCGCATGGAACAACATTCAGGGCAAATAAACAATCCACCACCCGGATTCCAACAGAAAAACAAAGGCCAGGAGTATGACAAAGAAACAAGAATAACAGAAGTGTTGACCCACTTGAAAAAGATAGAAACAAAACACGACTCTCAAGCAGCTAGGTATGATGCTTTGTTTCAATCCCAAACAACATTAATTCAAAGTCAATCTACTTCTATTAAAGCACTGGAGAATCAAATTGGACAACTGGCCAATGCTCAGAGTTACAGACCGCAAGGTAACCTTCCTAGCAACACTGAACCAAATCTGAGGAACATGGGGAATGAGCAATGTCATGCCATCATATTAAAAAGCGGTACTGAAATTAACAAAAATGTTGGAGTCAAGGCAATTGTTGAAGAAGTTCCAAAACAAAACAGCGAAGCAGTTCCACAGATGGAGGAAAAAGAAGCAAAGGAAAAAGATCAAGAAAAGAATCACTATACCTCCACATTTTCCACAGCATCTCCAGAAGAATAAACTAGACAATCAGCTTTCTTGATTCCTGGAGATCTTCAAAAATTTGCATATCAACATTGTAATTTTTCGCAATTGTCGTATTTTGGGCATAAAGTTTTACTCCGATATCAGATTGAGTTGATTCAAGTTCCAGATTAAAGAAGACTCAAATATATACAACTTTGAAGAACAAAATATTTCGAATTCTGAAGGTTTCATGACGGAAATTGATGAAACATCCAGAAGTATGTTATGTGTAATTATTAAAGTCATTTTCAAAGTAAAAAAAAAATAATAATAATAAAAAAAGTCAAGCTTCCACCAAACATGATAGCAATTAATAATGGATTTGGTAGAGCAATTAGTGGAGCAATTAATAATGGATTTGGTGGAGAATTTAATAATGGATTTGGTGGAGGCAAAATTTTGCCTATAAATACCAAGCCATTTCATTTGTAAATTCATACTTTCTTCTTTGAAATTCCTTAAGAATAACTAAGAAGATTGTATATTGTTTGTTTATTTACAACTTTCAGTAATTAATTTCCGCTTTCGCACTTTCTTTTCTTTACTTTTCAGTTTTTACTTTCCGCAATTTATTTTTATGCACAGTACTTTCCTTTTTTTACTTTTCCAGTTTTTACTTTCAAGCAATGGGGAGGTAACTCCCCCTTACTGGGGGTAAAAGGTAAAACTTTTATTATTGCTATTTAGATTAATCTCCCATAATTATAATATAATAACTATTTAAAATCTGACTTAACGAGGATACCGCCATATTCGTCGGTTGGCAATTAATTATAAATTGGTTTTTTAACCTGACTAAGCATGGATACCACCGTTAATGGTTGGTAATTAATTATTAATTTGACTTATCAGATTTTACCGCCTATATGGCTAGTTGGTAATTATCACGCAAAGTTAATATATTATATTAAGGGAGATCAATCTAAAATAGTAGTAATAAAAATGGATCTTTTGTAACATCCCCGATCCGAGAGATGTTACCGGCAGGGGATAGTTGTGCTAACCCCATAAGCCTCTTACTATCTGACTGTACTCTGAACTATATAAATGTCATGCCATACGTGAAGACTATAACTAAATCAACATGAAATAATTTTATTAATGCATGCTTAGGAATACTTCTTTACAACACTTTAAGGACTATCCGTAATGACTATCACATCACTAGTGCATGTATGCAACTCTAACTGGACTATAATATTTTGACGCTAAACTGGTGGACTCCAACCCTGGTGATTGCATCAGTATCCATCCTCCCGAGTTCGTCCTCCTGGAAAACCCTACAAAACAAATAAAACTGAAGGGGGGTTAAGTCGTCATACGACCTAAGTGAGTGGACGAAAACTGAAAACTGAAGTAAAGGTCTTCTAACTTTAAAATCACATTTTCAAATATCTTTTATGAAAACACTTGTTCTAAAAACTTCATCAAATTTACTGAAAACTGTCTTTAAAAACTCTGGCTTCGAGAAATCCGTTTTCTGAAAACTATTGGTTAAAAATCTGTATTCTGAAATTCTGAAAACTGTGTTCTTGAAAATCTGAAATCCGAAAATTGAAAACTCTTTCTTGTACTTCATTCTAAATCCGTCTTTCTAAATTCTTTTCTAAAACTCTTTTCTGAAAACTGAAAAATTGAAATCCTTTTTTTCTGAAAACAGAATCTCCGCCCGTAGGCGCATCTCCACCCGAAGGCGCATCTCCGCCCGAAGGCGCATCTCCGCCCAGGAATGTACCATCTGAGCGCTGAGGATCTAGGAGCGTCCCCCCAGTCCTCAACATGTGCACATGCTCTCTGTATCCGTCAATTCCATCTGAAATAGTTACATACTGGGGTGAGGTTTTACCTCATGCCCCGAAAGAAAAACTATAAAACATATTTTGAAAATATAAATCTCAAACTAAAACATCTGTTTTCCATAAAACTTTTCAAATCATGCTAAATCATATATGATATAAAAACAAACTTGGCTAACGCCCTAGTTGCTGAAAAGTAAGTCTTATTTAAGAAAATGCGAAATGAAAATCAAGTAAAAGGGAAAATGTCCACTCACTGTGCTATGGTAAATCGAGAGCGATTCACGGCGTGAGCTACCTCTTAGTATCCTGGCATCAATCTAAGATCAATACTATCGTTAGTTTGCATAACTCGAAACATCTTCATTTGACATAACTGAATATACAATGTATGGATACACAATCTTGCTGAATATCGATGATATCTATGGTATCTATGAATTTCACGGACTTAGGTTTGGAATTACACAAGTGCGGTGGGTAGCGGAAACTTAATTTATTCTAACGACCAGAAATTTACAGTTTGTAGACCAAATTTGAAATTTCGCCATAAATAATTGGGAAAGAATCTAAGGCTGAAAATTTAATACAATGGTCCTTAATATGTCTAGTTTATGTTGGTTTTTACGGATCTCAATTCCGACTTCAGAAACTCAACTTATAGACCGAATTTCAGGGACTGTCCGACAGAAAAACTGGGCACTAGGGTAGCAAGTCGCCCGACTTCAAAAATTCGTTCCGATCTCGTCTTAAGTCCAAAAATTCTAAATTTCGGATATGATACTCCTTTATGTGTAGAGTACCCTAAATTTTACATAACTTGATTTTGATTTCTAGAACGCAAACTATAAAGTTTTCTTTACACCTTGTTCTGTTACCACAGAATTAGTAATTCACTGCAGTGCGGCCAAGTTTGAAAATTTAGTACGCCTCCCTCTTAAGCCTAAAAATTCTGAATTTTGAATATGATATTCCCCCATGTTTCTAGTTTACTCAGAATTTCACAGCTTGTCAAACGGATACCTAAAACTTATGTTATAACCTAAATACTAGAAGGTATTGCATACCAAACTCACTGCCAAGTTCTTAGTCACTACCCTATTTGTTCTTCCTTGTTTGACACTTCCAATACAAAAACCAACATTCAAAATATCATCTTACACTCAATTTTCACCAAATAAACCATCAATTCATCATCAAATTAGTTCCTAATCTATTTTATACATTCTTTCAAGTTTTACCCAAATGTGTCATTACTCCTTCCATAACAAATCCAATACATTATCCATCATATTTCATCAATTCTTCACAAACCAAAGCTACCATTTTATCACTCTTAACCACTCATTTATCTACTTAAACATCATCACAAATTCATTCTTTAAACTTCCAAACTTAACATCTTACCACATAATTCATATCTCAACTAATTAAATACTAATAAACATACAAACTCATGTCTCAACAACATCCATTCAAACCATTCATCAAAATCTCATATTTTAGGATTTGGGTCAAGTGGGGTTTTACCTCTTTTTCTTGGATTTCTTCATTCATTAAGTCTTCCATTGTTGCTAGGTTCTTCAAGCTTGCTTCTTCTTTCTTCTTTCTCTCTTTCTTTTCTTCTTCTTCTTCTTTCCCTCCCTCTCCCTCACGTTCTTCTTCTTCTTCACGCCATCTCCTTTTCTTTCTCTCTAATTTTCTTTTTAAAATGGGTATTTGTGAATAGTAAACTCCTTTATATAGTGGGGGGTGTTAGATATTTGTAAACTTGTGAGAAAGTTGTGGAAAAATCTAGAAAAAATGAGATTTCTCTCTTTTAGTCCCGAAGTTACTATTCATCCAGACTTTCACTTGCGTTTTTGGCCTAGTCTGGCCCGAATTTGAAAAAAAATATAACGCGGAAGTTGTAGGTCTTGGTCTAAGCTTTCCGACGATATAAAATTCATAAAATTCCGAGTTCGTATGAAAAAATTATGCCCAAAATACTATATATAGTACAAAAGGGCATAAGGTACAGTTTCTTCTCGGGACCTCGAGAAATTTACCGATCGTCCCAAAGTCTTTTCATAATTGTATTTGAATCCCATCATGATTTATTTTACATTGCTTTGTCCTATACGCAAAATATCATCATAAATAGTAGTAATATCTACCGGTCGTTACAAATTCCCCCCCCCCCCTTAAATAGGATTCGTCCTCGAATCCTCTCTGGCGTCTAACTTGTGATCTTCTTAATTCCATGAACTTCCAAAGATGCTACTGAACTTATTCTTTGTCACTAGCCTATGCTGACTACTAGATCTCTCCTCATTTTCCTAAGTCCTTATTGTGTAATACTTCTTGCTGAGTACTTTTGACTACTATCCTTCCATACTTTCGTTGTACCTTATACTCCTTATCTCTAGGATTCCTTATAGACTTTTTCTTATGCCTCATGTTTTCTTAACACGAGTAAACTCTTAATAGCTAGTTTCTTGACTCTCATCGAGGATTTTAATATCTCATATCCTTCTCTGATATTTCTCTATTATACTTGTCCAACTTGGCCTTAATATTATTTTCCATCACTAGACTATCAACTCCCTATAATTCCTTTACATTTTTTGCAGTCTTTAAACTTTTCTTCTTCAACATCCGCTTATTTCGTCGCTCTTGTACTATAATACAAACCTACCAAACCACCCATGACCCGCGGTTTAACCATCCCAAACCCGTAGTGGTTTGGTCTTCTTAGGCTAGGGCTGGGTACTTTACGCAATTTCTCTTTAATTTTTCTTAGTAGTCTCTTCCTCTTTTCTTTATTTTATCAAAGCTTACTGGGTCTATGTCTTACTTTTTCATATTGACATCAATCATCTTGTTGATTTACTTTTCTGTTTCATCCTCCATCAGCACCTACTATAGGTCATATCTTTTTCCATTACTTGAAGGATATCTGATCACATATGTCCTTGGTTATCTTTAACACTGTCATCTACCTTCTTATTATATGCTTGGCTACTACTTATTTTCTTGCTACTTTATCCAATGGTTCCTGTTAGTAGCCATTAATAGGATTATCTTTCTATCACCACCCTTGTACTTGCTCCTAGAGTATCTCAAAGTTGCACTTCCGTTCCATTTTTTATTGGTATCATCCGAGGGTTGGGAGGGTGGGAGTTAATCTTAAGATTCTTCTGTTGAGGTATTTCGATAACCTTATTCCTTACTTAAGAATTTGTGTACACCAACCTGATACTTCTTTTATACTGGATACTACTACTAAAGCTTTTCTGACTTATCTCTCCTTTATTCCTTATGTTACTTAGCTTCCTTTGATTACTACTACTATAATCTCTCTATTATCATTCTTAAGGAACTTAATTTGTTATGAAGATACCCTCTTAATCTTAATCCTCCTACTCCTTATTCCTTGCTCTTTTGGAAAACTCTATTCTCTTCAACTACTAAGGTCATACTCTACACTTTTCCTAAAATCCTTCTTAATGCCATAAGATCTTTGATAAATTGGTTACTTCTATTTCTATGAATTATTCGTTATGTTCTTTGTACTTACTTCCTTAAGTTTCTAGGTCTTCTATAAAGTCTTCTATGTTATCTTCTCTTATTGCAACATTAAATATCCCTCATCATGCTTCTTATCTAACTTCTTTAATTGCTTCCTTTTCCTAGCTTTTTCCTTTACTAAGCTCTAAATTTCCTTAACCATCTTTGATTCTTTACGTGATTATCTTCGCGTCATATTATCTGTATACTTCCCTGGGCTTACTTCTTAATCATTCTTAACATAGTTTCTTGGATTCTTCATATCCTTAAGTCCTTATAACGCTTCGTTAGATTGTGACACGAAGTTCATTACTCTTTTAATTACCCCTAAATCCTTATTTATTTTATCGTCTCCAACTTCTTTTCTTATTCCAGTATTCGTACTAAATCTTCCTACCACTTCAGTTTCCTTTCTTACTAAACGCTATGTTCAATCCCCAGCAATACCATAGGGTTATTCTTATAATTATTTCCTTTATTAAGTTCTAGGATCCTACAACTATCGTTAATTCAATTACTTCCTGGTTCCTCCTCACAATCCTCACACCATTTGTATGATTTATTCTCTTCCAATACTTCTTATTATTAAAACCATTTGTGGTTTATTTCTTTGTTTGCTTTCAGTTCTCAACATCCTGTTCTTGCTATAAACCTTGATTTGATCACTCTGTCCTATCATCTATACTGATACTCTTATCACTTCCTTAAATACTTCCAATCTTATAGATATATTCTAATCCTTAAGCTTTCCTACGAATCCTTGCTAACTCAGCTTATCTGTGGTTTATATGATATCTGGCTTTCTTAATCTGCGAACTATCTTAAGTGTCTCCTTCTTTATATTCTCAAAACTTCTTTGATCTTTCTCCTAGGTGGACGTTCCTGTCAAAATCCTCTTTATCTCTTAAAATAGGACCCCATTGGGTTTTCCTCACAGTGTTTATACCAATTGGAACTGTTCATATTTTACTAATCCTTTTCTTTATACTCCAGAAAGTTTTATTATCCTTGTGTTAGTACTTTATGTCCTGATGGAGTCCATTGCTCATGTAGGAATGGTATGAGATAGACTCTATCAGGATAACTTCTTTGACTGGTATCTTGAAGGGGTGAAGAAATCACAGTAGGTAAAAGTCCTATCTATTGGATCTCTTGACTGTGGAGAGCTATCTATTATTTTAATCTTCGTTTCACCTTGTCTATTTACTAATTGAGCTTTCGAAGGACCTGAAGTCTTCCTTTTTCTATTGACATCTTGTGTCTATTAAAAAAGTTCATCGCTCATCCTTGATTTCTTTTCTTCTCCTATCTTTATAACAATCCTTGGTTAACCATAGGATTCGCTACCTATACGAAATAGTTTTAAGGATATTGAATTGACTTAGAGGAATTCTTCTAGGTAGGAAAGGTATCTTACTTAATGGAAGAACCTTTTCTTTAATCCTTTCATCTTCTATTCTATTTTATTCTTACTATGCTTATCTTTTACTGCTAATCTTGATATTATCCTTTATTGCTTAACTCCATGTCCTTAGTTTATATCACTACACGTTCCATCATTTCTTATCTGTCTCTATTTCTCTATCTATTTACCTCTGTATTTTACTTCTGCCTTCCAAATCCATACTTTCTATCCTTACTTTAAATTTCGACTATGGCACTCTACTTACACCTCATACTGCTGCTTTTGTCACTTCTAACTCTCTTTATCCTCATAGGTTTATTCTTGTATATTCTCATGGATTTCTACTTGACTTTAGACTGATCTACCTTCCAAATTCCTGGGAGAACTCTTTGTCAAACCTCTTATGGTCATCTATGCCTATGAGATAAGTTCTATCAGAGTAACTCCCTTATCTGGTGTCATTGAGGAGTATTGAAGGCTAGATGGTTCAGGGTTTTGTCTTCATCAAATTTACTGGGAATAAGGTAGCTAATCGTTTCTACTACTTACTTGGAAATCGAAGTTGGAGTTTGGATACCTGGAATCCTTATTTGACATCTAGATCCATCGGGGCTCTCAAGACTATCTTGGGTTTCTTACTTCTGTTGTCTCTCTGGCTATTCTTCATTACTCGGGAAGTTCACTATCTATAAGAAGATCTCGAAGACTGTTGGATTACTTGGAATGATTTCTTGAGTAGGAATGGAATCTTAAGTCTGCTAGGCAACTCTAATACTTGTTGGGGCTTTCATTTCTCTCTATCACTGCTATGGGTTAAAGTGTTTTGTTTACTACTCTGATTTTGTATCCTCTATCTTGTCTTACTTTTCTTCTAGCTTTATCTTCCTTTCCTACTTTCCTTGGTGGATATCCTTAAACTCTTCTATTTCACTCTATCTCTACATATCTCTATCGCTAACTGGTTCAAGCTCATAGGTATCTTTTCTTCTTTTCCTCTTTTCTCTTTTGCTCTCTAGAATAACCTTCCTTGTGACTTACTATCGGGTTCCCTAACTAACACTGATCTAGGGAATAATAAGTAAAGATGATTATGAATGAATGATTTCTACGTAGAGTGAGAAAAAGAACTCGGAGGATATATGATTACTTACTAACCTGTTTATGAAGCTTTGAGGACGTACTCGAGGATCGGATACTGGAGAGGTAGTGCCTCATATACGGGTATCCCGGACATACTGCGTATATAAGACCCCAGCACTCTGCCCACTGCAGTCACTGACTCCCTAGACCATGCTCTGATACCATCTTTGTAACATCCCCGATCCGGGAGATGTTACCGGCAGGGGATAGCTGTGCTAACCCCATAAGCCTCTTACTATCTGACTGTACTCTGAACTATATAAATGTCATGCCATACGTGAAGACTATAACTAAATCAACATGAAATACTTTTATTAATGCATGCTTAGGAATACTTCTTTACAACACTTTAAGGACTATCCGTAATGACTATCACATCACTAGTGCATGTATGCAACTCTAACTGGACTATAATATTTTGACTCTAAACTGGTGGACTCCAACCCTGGTGACTGCATCAGTATCCATCCTCCCGAGCTCGTCCTCCTGGAAAACCCTACAAAACAAATAAAACTGAAGGGGGGTTAGGTCGTCATACGACCTAAGTGAGTGGACGAAAACTGAAAACTGAAGTAAAGGTCTTCTAACTTTAAAATCACATTTTCAAATATCTTTTATGAAAACTCTTGTTCTAAAAACTTCATCAAATTTACTGAAAACTGTCTTTAAAAACTCTGGCTTCGAGAAATCCGTTTTCTGAAAACTATTGGTTAAAAATCTGTATTCTGAAATTCTGAAAACTGTGTTCTTGAAAATCTGAAATCCGAAAACTGAAAACTCTTTCTTGTACTTCATTCTAAATCCGTCTTTCTAAATTCTTTTCTAAAACTCTTTTCTAAAAACTGAAAAATTGAAATCCTTTTTTCTGAAAACAGAATCTCCGCCCGTAGGCGCATCTGCCAGTAGGCGCATCTCCGCCCGAAGGCGCATCTCCGCCCGAAGGCGCATCTCCGCCCGAAGGCGCATCTCCGCCCGTAAGCGCATCTCCGCCCGAAGGCGCATCTCCGCCAGTAGGCGCATCTCCGCCCGTAGGCGCATCTCCGCCCGAAGGCGCATCTCCGCCCAAGGGCATCTCCGCCAGGAATGTACCATCTGAGCGCTGAGGATCTAGGAGCGTCCCCCCAGTCCTCAACATGTGCACATGCTCTCTGTATCCGTCAATTCCATCTGAAATAGTTACATACTGGGGTGAGGTTTTACCTCATGCCCCGAAAGAAAAACTATAAAACATATTCTGAAAATATAAATCTCAAACTAAAACATCTGTTTTCCATAAAACTTTTCAAATCATGCTAAATCATATATGATATAAAAACAAACTTGGCTAACGCCCTAGTTGCTGAAAAGTAAGTCTTATTTAAGAAAATGCGAAATGAAAATCAAGTAAAAGGGAAAATGTCCACTCACTGTGCTATGGTAAATCGAGAGCGATTCACGGCGTGAGCTACCTCTTAGTATCCTGGCATCAATCTAAGATCAATACGATCGTTAGTTTGCATAACTCGAAACATCTTCATTTGACATAACTGAATATACAATGTATGGATACACAATCTTGCTGAATATCGATGATATCTATGGTATCTATGAATTTCACGGACTTAGGTTTGGAATTACACAAGTGCGGTAGCGGAAACTTAATTTATTCTAACGACCAGAAATTTACAGTTTGTAGACCAAATTTGAAATTTCGCCATAAATAATTGGGAAAGAATCTAAGGCTGAAAATTTAATACAATGGTCCTTAATATGTCTAGTTTATGTTGGTTTTTACGGATCTCAATTCCGACTTCAGAAACTCAACTTATAGACCGAATTTCAGGGACTGTCCGACAGAGAAACTGGGCACTAGGGTAGCTAGTCGCCCGACTTCAAAAATTCGTTCCGATCTCGTCTTAAGTCAAAAAATTCTAATTTCGGATATGCTACTCCCTTATGTGTCTAGAGTACCCTAAATTTTACGGAACTTGATTTTGATTTCTAGAACGCAAACTATAAAGTTTTCTTTACACCTTGTTCTGTTACCACAAAATTAGTAATTCACTGCAGTGCGGCCAAGTTTGAAAATTTAGTACGCCTCCCTCTTAAGCCTAAAATTCTGAATTTTGAATATGATATTCCCCCATGTTTCTAGTTTACTCAGAATTTCACGGCTTGTCAAACGGATACCTAAAACTTATGTTATAACCTAAAACACTAGAAGGTATTGCATACCAAACTCACTGCCAAGTTCTTAGTCACTACCCTATTTGTTCTTCCTTGTTTGACACTTCCAATACAAAAACCAACATTCAAAATATCATCTTACACTCAATTTTCACCAAATAAACCATCAATTCATCATCAAATTAGTTCCTAATCTATTTTATACATTCTTTCAAGTTTTACCCAAATGTGTCATTACTCCTTCCATAACAAATCCAATATATTATCCATCATATTTCATCAATTCTTCACAAACCAAAGCTACCATTTTATCACTCTTAACCACTCATTTATCTACTTAAACATCATCACAAATTCATTCTTTAAACTTCCAAACTTAACATCTTACCACATAATTCATACCTCAACTAATTAAATACTAATAAACATACAAACTCATGTCTCAACAACATCCATTCAAACCATTCATCAAAATCTCATATTTTAGGATTTGGGTCAAGTGGGTTTTACCTCTTTTTCTTGGATTTCTTCATTCTTTAAGTCTTCCATTGTTGCTAGGTTCTTCAAGCTTGCTTCTTCTTTCTTCTTTCTCTCTTTCTTTTCTTCTTCTTCTTCTTTCCCTCCCTCTCCCTCACGTTCTTCTTCTTCTTCACGCCATCTCCTTTTCTTTCTCTCTAATTGTCTTTTTAAAATGGGTATTTGTGAATAGTAAACTCCTTTATATAGTGGGGGGTGTTAGATATTTGTAAACTTGTGAGAAAGTTGTGGAAAAATCTAGAAAAATTGAGATTTCTCTCTTTTAGTCCCGAAGTTACTATTCATCCAGACTTTCACTTGCGTTTTTGGCCTAGTTCTGGCCCGAATTTGAAAACAATGTATAACATGGAAGTTGTAGGTCTTGGTCTAAGATTTCCGACGATATAAAATTCATAAAATTCCGAGTTCGTATGAAAAAGTTATACCCAAAATACTATATATAGTACAAAAGGGCATAAGGTACAGTTTCTTCTCGGGACCTCGAGAAATTTACCGATCGTTCCCAAAGTCTTTTCATAATTGTATTTGAATTCCATCATGATTTATTTTACATTGCTTTGTCCTATACGCAAAATATCGTCATAAATAGTAGTAATATCTACCGGTCGTTACATCTTTTTACCTCAGCATTTTTTCTTTATTGTAATTTTACTTTATTTACTTTCAGCATTACTTTCCAGTAATTTACTTTCCAGTAATTTAATTTCCAGGATTTTACTTTATGTCTTTTATTTAAGTTTTTACTACCCGTAAATAGTGTCGTAACTAAGCCAGTTATCTGGGGTTGTGATGAAATCCAATATCACCGGTTTATAAGGGGTTAAATTATAGTTTGGATAATATAAAGGTTTATTTATTGAGCCTTAATCCTAATGCTTTTTATTAACTGACCATTAATAAAATTGAACTAGTAAACTTAAAATGAAATTGGAAAAGAGATTTTAGGTTAAAGACCTTAAACTCAATAGCCCATGATCTTCCTTGAGGATTAATAACCCTTTAATAGATTTCCTTACAGGATAGGAATATACCTGTCGGGCGGAGGTAGCCATAATTGGAACTTAATCTTAATGAATTCATATAACTTGGTTAACATATGAATATGATTAATTGGGTTATACTGGGTATTTGTATTTGACCATCAAAAGAGGCTTTTACATAATTTCGTGTTCCAGGTTAATAAACCAATATATTACACAAACGTAAAATAATCACTTCATCTTTTAAAAAAGATATTGGAAGGATTCACAACCCTGAATAGTTTTATAAATTTGAATTTTCTTCAATATACTTTCAAGCAATTTTATTTACTTGTTTTAAGTTTTAAAGTCAACACCCAATCATACAATCAATCCATTAGATACTTGTAAACATTTAACTTCATAAATTGATAACAAAAAGTTTTAAGTCCTCGTGGGATCGATAATTTTTATACTACTTGAACGATACGTGCACTTACGTTATATGCGTGTGATTACGCCGGTCACATAGGCTATCCGCGTTGTACTTAGGAAAACATAGAATACACCGTCAAGTTTTCAAGGCGCACATGTCATGTCGACATGTCCAAGATTCTTTACAACTAATGCGATCCACCCTAGGTGATCAGCTTTTGCCAAAGTCTTAAGAATCGTGACTTACTCACATGGATACCTAAACCCCTTATAGTACACATACAAGTTGACAGATCTTATCTTGATATGCACTTGATTAACAAATACATCGGTCCATACCCAACGAACATCTAGAGGTCAGACCATGAAAGGTTTCTGACATACATGACATCAAAGTGTGGAGGATCTCACACAAAATCAATGTTATCTTATAGTCAAAGGATTTCATATACTACTCGACTCGAGGAGATTCCTATCGACGGTGGTGTGTACTTTCAACTATTAGGAATCACATGTGAGTCATTCAGTATTGGATCCAACCAATACTCACACGTCTATATGATATTTCAAAGCTCATGGTATATCGGGTTAAACCATTGGAACTTCAATTCCAATATACGACATGTGCTGATCTTCTATGTTATAGGAATTTGACCGTATTCTAAAACTAACAACTATGAATATTTACTTTAAGAAAAGTTTACAATAGTAATACTTATCCTAATGTCGAACCACCTAGTGTCCAGTATTACTATATGACTATTTTAAGGTCGATGTCATTCTTAGCATATTTATACATCAATCTAATATGCATAATAATAATACCATTAATAAGGTATGAAATGAAAATGTAGTTATTTTATTAATAAATAATAAAATGTACAATATATTATTCAGATTGGCGCTCTAAGCACCAACTCCAATACCTAGATCAAATAGTTCATTTAAAATAAAATATTATAATTAATTTCGAGTCCATAAGAAAAAATTTGGATCGAATCGGATTAAAACAGGGTTCGAAACGCTCGTTGGACTGATGCGTGCAACACGCGCTTTGTCCACGCATTGAACACTATTCATGTGTTAATGATCATTGCCTCTCGCGTCGCGACACGCGTTCTATTTTAGTGCACCGCACCAATCGTTGGCCATTGGTGCACCAATTCATTCCAGTGAGCAATTGCACTGTTCATCTATTATATTGGCGCGCCAATCACCACATAATGGCGTGCCAATATGGTCCAGAAGTTAATTTTATGGTTTCTAAAACCCTAAATTACTTCTTACCATTTCCATACATTACCCAAATACTCAAAATCTAATTTTGACATCATAACCAACACCAAACACATATTGCACACATCCATAACAATGTAATAATAAATCATGCCTTTTCATAACATCAAACATTATACAAAAAAACAATGCATTCGAAACACATATATGTATTATTTTGAATCTAAATCACAAACCAAACATGAATCCCACAAATAAGCAACTTAAAAATAATTCTAGGTCACTTAAAGGTATAACTCCAAACTTTCATCTCGAGTTCAAAACTCCAATTTTGTGTTTCATATCTAACATATAAAAAAATTTGACACGATCACAACCATATTGTGTTTTAATACTTACAAAGCATCTATACAGAATTCATTAATCTATTTTCAACTTCAAGTTATATTATTATGCATCAAATATATAATACATCAAATTACTGATAAAAATATAGATTATTAGAGAATCAACTCACTGTTTTGAAGAATCGGTAAACCGTTTTATGTCAAAACTGGTTTAATTGAATAATAAATTGGTTTGACTGAAACTTTAAAATATTTGCATTGAGGTACAACAGTTATAAACTTTCTAAACCTTACACAATAATCCGTAAAAGGGCAAGTCATTTTAGACAAAAACGACAAGTTATTTTATCCCAAAACTAGTTTGTCCAAATAGTAAACTAGTTTGACCAAAGTTTGTAAAAATTACATTTTAATTCAAATTTCAAAACTATATAAAATATATAATTTGACAACATGCTTTGAAATATTACAAATAGCTCCATGAATCATGCAATATTACAATTAAAACTGGTGTTTCAAAACTTTACATAAATTATTTTTTAACCTATAAATTTTGAAAACTATCAAGATGGTATGAATAACGTAAGGTTTCATCATTTTGTATTTTAGTCTTTTCAAAATTTTAAAGAAATGACAGTTTATCTCAATAAGTTTTGAAAACTATGAAAATGATTATTCTTCATCAAAGTGTAAAATCACATAAAAACCATAAAGGTTTTAAAATTGATCAAATGTGTCTATTTTCACTTGAGCTCTAAATCAAAGATTTAATGCATTTGATGTAAGATATGCATGAGTTCAATTTTAATGAGCTCTTAAAATTTTTTCAACAAATGATCTAAACAATAAGATTATAAGACTCGAAATCTATGCTAGTCGTCAAGGTTTGAATCTTTGATTTGTTCACGCATGTTCTTTGGGATATTCACATTGTCTTCGCTCAGGAACACGATCAAGGGCCTACAAAATAAATAAATTATTAATATCAAAAATATCATTTATATGTGTACTTTGTTATCATCAGAATAAATATGAATTTGACCCTTGTGTAAACATTAGTATATGGTCTAAATAATCTAAAAATATGGTTGAATTAGGATTTGAAAATTTAAAATAATTCAATTTCATAATTCAAGCCTAACAATCCCAAATTCAATTCAACATTTCAAATTATTAAATATCCCAACTCCATCCACGAACAAAGTAATATCAAATATATGATATTCCTATTAATTCATCCAATTAATATATAATATCATTTAATTTAGCATATGCCTATTATCGCTACAAATTCAATATATTCAAATTTAAAGAGCAAGAGATAAAGGAAAGAAATGTACAAATGATTTTTATGTGATTTGACAACCTGTCTATATCCATGCCTTAAGGTCACTCACTTGAGGATTAACTATCCTGGTTGAATTTAATGAGTGTCAATTAAGCTGTTACATTCTTCTTTATTGGACTCGAAGATGATCCAATCCAATTTTCTGATTTGGATCAAACTTTTACAAACTTGTTTACGGGATTGAAGATGACCCAATAATATCTAATCACAAAGGATTTGAAGAACAAAGCTCCAATGACACAAAAGCTCCTAAATGAGCAAATTACACAAGTTAAGTACTTGATTTGAGCTTTATTTGATCGAAATGTGTTGTATGGACAAGTTAAAAATGTTTGATTAAATGTTAAATGATCACAAAGCTTCCATTTATAGTTATCTTTAAAAACTAATAGTTATGGCTATTTCTGCCATGTTCGATTGACCTAAATCTTAAGGTTTGGTTGACCTAATACTGACATGGTATATGACCGTCAGAAGTAATGGTCAAAATTTGGCAAGTTCAGTCAGCCTAACTATTCGATTGAAGTCAACCAATCGATTAACCGATTTGATTTCAATTAGTTGACGGATTGTTTTGTTTCAGATTTTCAGTTTTATGTTTTTACGGTCGATCTAAAATTCCATAATTCTGAAAATCTTATTTCTTTGTCCTTATTTCTGTAACGACCCAGTAGCTCCGACGATTACTAAGTTATTGGTGGTGTGATACGTGATATAAATCATGCTCATGCATAAGTGTGCTCGTGAATTATTTTTGGGACATTCAGTAAATCCCTTACAGTTCCGATACAAAATTTATCTTCGGTACCACTTCGAACAGCCCTTGGTATTAGGGCCATAACGTTTTCATATGAATTCCGATTTTTATGAATTTTATATCGTCGAAAAGATACGATCGAGATCTAAAACTTTCGCGTTGGATATTTTTCCAAATTCGAATAAGTATGTCACAAATTAAGATTTTTAGTTGCTGCTATAGTAAATTTCGGGGATGATCTAAAATTTGGTGAGGTGACACTATCTTAGCCATTCATGCCCAACAAGAATCACCCCCCTTTTGTCTATAAATTGAGCACTACTCATTCATCTCTTTAGAAGCCAAAAAAATATGATTTAGGGCAAGGAAACCCTCAAGAGAGATTCTTCATTCTCATGCTAGTTTGGAGAAAAGGATAATGATGTTCAAGCTCCTAAGCATACAAAGTAAGCTTCTAACTATTCTTCCTTCATTAATTTTGAGTTTTGAGCAAAGAAACCAAAGTCCCAATTCGCACCATGCATGTCCTAGGATTTGAATTGGTTTGATTGCCATTGCAAGTGTTATTGGCATGCATTTTGAGAAGTGCTTTGATAATATTTAGCATTGGATGAGGTTTATAAGTGTATGAATGTCTTGGGAAATTATGCATTGTGAATTAATGATGTTAGACAATGGTTGGGGTTTGAATTGATGATATGAGATGAGTTTTAATTAGTGTTGAGGTTTAGAGAATTTTTTTATGTGAAGGTGTTGGAGTGATGGAGTTGGGTTGTGATTACACCCAAAAAGTACTTGCGGTTATCACAGTATAGTTGGGGTGTCGATTCCTCAAAGAGATGGTTATAAAGAACTAATTTACTTAAACAAAGCGTTAGCAGTAACTAAATTAAAGAGATAAATTGATTTGATAAAGTAAGTAAAAACTGTGGATAAATACTTAGGAAAATCAATATAGAGATATGGCAAGCATCGGGAATCCTTATTGTATCAAACTCCTATATCCAGTTATCAATTCTTGTTATTACTCAACTGAAAGTTTCACATCCCAAACCAACATTCGGAGGATATTCAATTCTAAGTTAATCAATGATTATTTTCTCTATATTAACAGCACACAAAAGTCATCATTACGAGCTATCTACATCGACAATATACCCTCAGGCAATACTGCAGCAGAAGACCAACACATAAAACAACTTTACCAATCACAACTGAGTTCGCGAATCACACATAGAAGAAGCATGACTGGATCTATATGGGAATTGACAAAACATAATGTACGGGTCCAGAAATCATTAAATAATAAAGAATAACAACCATTAATTTTATTAAACGTTAAAAGAGTTTCTAGGAACCAACAATATAAATTTAATAATTTTAGATACAAGAGTTCATCCTTAGCTTTGCCTAGGAGATTAGGGTTTTGGGGCGTCCAGGGCGCCACGGTGCCAATCCTGTGGGAAAATGTATGGGAAGTGTGCAGGCGCCGCGGCGCCAGTGGTCTTTTCCGCTGGTGCTTCACGTCTTGCAACATGCTCTTCCTGCTCGCGTCTGATGCTTCTTCTAGGCTCCGAAACATGTTTAATTGCTCCATTCTCATGTTTCATTGCTCCTAATAACAAAGCACAAAATAAACATAATTAAGATTAAAATATATAATAATCAAGCCGAGTTTGCGGTGTTCTAAGTACACTTTTGTGCACTTATCACAACCCACAACCAGCTTATTGCTAGTCCCTAGTAATTCAAGTGTAAAAATAAAATAAAAACTAAACCGAATAAAAACTATCTAAGCCACTTTCTTATGGATCACGATTGCATTTAGCGTATGCAACAAGCCTTTAAACCCCTAGGTATCCCTAGTAGACGAGTTATGGTCTCGTGAGGGCTTATAGTGACGACACCCACAAACATCATTCTGAACACATGCAAACATACAAAAATAACAAAATGAAAATAGTCTCATAGTTACAAATATTATTGTCCTCAAAGAATGCCTAGTAATGGAATCAGAGAATTTTCAAAGTACTCAACGCAAAATAATGGAATCAGAGAATCCATCTGTAGATTTGGGAATGCTAGGCATATGTTTGGATGATAACAAACTAAGAACCCAAATTGGATAAGTGCCTACGTTGTGGGTTATCCTAGGGAAACCAAAGTATAGTACTTATATAACTCACAAGAGAACAATGTAATTGTTGCTCACCATGCGATTTTCCTAAGAGGAATACCTATGTGCAGTGGTAAGTGGGAAGAAAGTAAAACTCGATGAAAATCGGAGTAATACTATTCCAGGCACTGATTCCTTAATGGAACACAAATAGTTCATCAAGGATGAAACTATACCAATAATTTTCGAATACACAAGAACCACGTAAGTCGGAGAGATTTAGAAAACAACCTGGGGTATGGGTTTCTGATCTCACCTCATAAAGATGTCAATCTTATTGAGGAACCTGAACTGACTACGTATGAGGAAGTGATACAAGGTATCGACTCCCTATTATGGCAAAATGCCATGAAATCCGAAATGGATTCCATGTATACCAACCGAGTTTAGACACTGGTTGATGCACCGGAAGGCATTGTGCCTATTGGTACTATATAAGTCTTCAAGGAAGACATACATGGATGGCAACATACCAACGTACTAAGCTAGGCTTGTAGCGAAAAGGTATCGTGATCAACATTGTGTCGATTACGACGAAAAATTTTACCGTTGCCATTGTTAAATCCATTTGGACAGTGCTTGCTGATGCTACATGTTTCATTTATGAAATGTGGTAGCTGAATGCCAAAACTGTTTTCCTTAACGGAAACCTTTCGGAGGATGTTTACAACATCCTGACGGTTTTGTCATACCAAAACAAGCAAACAAGGTTTGCAGGTTATTCGATCCATAGATGGATTGAAGCAAGCATTGCATTCTTGGAATTAAAGTTTTGATGTAATTATAATGGTGTATGATTTAATTCAAAACGAAAATGATTCTTGTATATATAAGGAGGTTAGTGGGAGCGCACTGACAGTGATGTCCTAAATAATGATGACATATCATTTCTTGGAAATGATATTCCCATAATACAATAGGTGAAAGCTTGGCTTTCATGAAAATTCTCCGTAGAATTCTTGGGAGAGACAACCTTTATTCTATGAATAAAGATCTACTGGGATAGATCTAAAGGTTGTTCACACTCTCCGAGTACTCGTACATTGAAATAAATGTACGCGACCTGGTGTCTCATATGCTTTGAGCATATGGAGTCACAATCGGGCCAATCCAAGTGATAGTCACTGGATTGATGTTAAGAACATCCTTGAGTATCTTAGAGGAACTAAGGATGCTCTCTTATACTATGGAGAATGGGAACTTGGAGTGACTGGGATCACTGTTGCAAGTTTCCTAACCGATAAAAACGACTATAAGTCACAATAACGGTACTATAAAGTTTGAATAATGGAACAGTGAGCTGGAAATCTTCCAAGCAAGATACTGTTACCGGATAAACAACAAAAGTGGGATATTGCTGCAGCTGAGGCAGCAATAGAAGCCTTTTGTATGGATAATAATCCTAATAAGATTAGGAGTAGTTCTGTTAGCGGCTGACCTAGGCTACAACGCAGGATAAAGAATAAATGTTCTCATCAACAATCCAGATATAAACTTCAATTATTCATCTGATTCGTTTGGATCATACATCGTGGCGATGTGATGATCGAATAAATCACATCAGATGATAACCATGCAAATCCGCTGATGAAAGCATTCCTCAGCAGAAATTTGAGCGAACCGTACATAGTTCGGGTCTAGGACACTTGAGTGATTGGCTATAGGCCAAGTGGGATATTGTTGGACAGTTATGGCCCATAGCATCACTATTTGTACAGATCATGGTGTTGTTTTACAAATTAACTATGTGACAAAGGAAATTGCTCTTTTATCATTTGTAATTAGATTACCAAGATGTATAAATGATAATAGGTCCATATGATTAGTTCCAGATTGAGATGATATGAGACAGTATCAATCCATAAAGGTTTAATCATTAAATATCCATAGTCGTAGTATTATCGAGATTGGACGTCGATGCTGCAGAATAAACTAGTATTACACTTGTGCGCGTTGTGGGAGCATAACGGCATAGTTCTCATATATTTGGGTATAGGATACTCATGCAATTGTAATAGGAGGTTGTGTTTACCAATGGTACGGAAACAGCTTCGCTCTGGATAGACCCCTCGGAATTCCATTGGTAGTATGACTATGTGTCTATGGAAGTCCGAATCAGGGTATGTGTATTTGGTCTTAACCTGAGACTTGCACCGCTAATACTTGCGACAATCAATATACTTTGGTTTTGGTCGTCCAGGGCTTTAACAAGTTCTGTGTATGCCTCTTCTGGGTATATTGAGAATCGTAGTGTATTGGGTGTGATGTCGAGATGGAAGTATCACTCCAGTCATAGTGGAGATGATGATCACGTAGGATACAGAACTGGTGTTATTATGTACTGCAGTCATCGGGATAATATGACTAGGTCATGATTATCCGATTATAGAGACTAGTTACCAGAGATCCGATATGTGCTTCGTACGGGGCAGACATAATTCCAGCCCTAGGCCTTGCACGTGACATCCGATACTGGATCGTAATACGTAATACTACGTATATTACGCCTGATATAGATCACATATTCCAGTAAGAATATTTCTGGAGAATTGGGTAGGCACGGTGCTTTACTAGAAGCCAACCATGTCTTGTAAATCGGTAAAAATGTAGTACTAGGTACGTACGTGTTCGGATAGTCCGACGACCGGATTTACTGCCAACATATCCGGGGATCTCATGGGTCGCTTCCCGAAGATTCACCGATGACGTATGACTCACACTTTATTAATCTGAGATTAATTATAAGAGAGAGAAAATTAATCTAGGATTAATTACAGAGATATTTTATCTTGGATAAAATATTATTAAAGAGAGAGAACAATTAATTTGGAATTAATCGATAAATTAATATATTCGATATATTAAACAAAATTTTATTTCGACGCGGAATTAAAATTAGATTTTAATTCGGGCGAACGAGTTAATTTAGAATTAATTCGTTAGCGACGTGAATAGTAATTTTGCTAGGCATAATTATTTAATTACGTCGCAACGGAAAATTCGTTAATTCGGAATTAGCGAACCCGAGCCCATGAGTGTTTGCGGGCGCACTCGTATTTGGAATTCAAGTGCGGCCCGCAAGTCACATCAAGCGTCAAACCACTAGTCACATCAAGCGTCAAATCACTTGTCACTTTGAGTGATGTGATGTCTAGCACTTTTGATGTGAATAGTGATGGAGGTGGTTGTTGGCATAAATGCCTTGACTTTTTGAAAGCAAGATCGGTATTAGATTTTTAGAAAATCAATTACAATTTTTTTTTGACAACCTAACACATCTTCATCTCTCTCACTCTCTCATCTCTCACGGCTTTAGGCCATTTTCTTTCCTCTCCAAATTTTTGAATTGCCGAGAGTTGAAGGAAGCTAAAAGAAATTTTGTGGCAAAATTTCAAGAGTGCTAGCACACATTCGGGGTCTTGCGAAGGTGATAGGGAAACCAACTTGTGAGCTTGGAATCACCATTCGAAAGCTTGGAGCTTGGACCGAAATTGGACCAGAAAAATCAGCCCAAAGCCAAGACTTCAAGGAAGGAAAAGCTTGAAGATTTTGATGTTCCTCGCGTCGCAAAAGCCGATCGTTGTAAGTATGATTCCGCCATGCTTTTAGGAGTATTCACATATATGTTTCATTGCTTGAAATCGATCCCGGGACTATAGTAGAAACCCAACATCTTCAGCAGCAACATCGATTGTGGTTCTCATCAGTCCAGAAAGTCCATTATAGAAAGTTTGGACTTGAAGCTATTTTGGAATCTCATGGTGAGGATATTTCCGTTGCAAATCTTTGTACCTTTCCCAAGCTTCGTAGAGAGTTTCTGAGTCTTGTTGTACAAAGGATGTGATGTCATTCCTCAGCTTTCCAGTTATGGCTGGTGGAAAGTACTTTGTAAGAAATTTGGTGGCTAAAGTGTTCCAAGTTGTGATGGAATCTGCTGGTAGTGAATGTAGCCAAGCTTTAGCTCTGTCTTTCAAGGAGTATGGAAAAACATACAGTCTCATTACTTCTTCAGCTTCTCGGCTGTAATTGAAAGTGCCGCAAACTTCCAGGAAGTTACTGATGTGGGTATTAGGATCTTCAGTTGCTTTTCCCCCAAACTGCCCTGACTGCTTAATCATCTGAATGTATGTTTTAATGTCACACGCATTTGCTGGTAAGGGAGGAAGTATAATACAGGAAATGAAGCCGTCGACCACCGGAATGGTTCTGTCTCGAATGGGTATTGGTGGTGCAACTTCTAGAGGTTCAGGTTCCATGTTGACTAAAGCTTCTTGGCTTTCTCGTCTTTCCCTTCTCAACTGTCTGATGGTTCTTTCAATTTCCGGGTCAAACGGTCGGAGTTTAAAGCTTCTGGTTCGTCTCATGTAGTTTCTGAAAACCTGAAACACAAGAAAACAAAAACAATAAGTAAAAAGAATTAGATATAAGTAAAGGTATCTACCCTCAAAACTAATAGTGAAAGATAAATAAGTCCCCGGCAACGGCGCCAAAAACTTGACCGGCGTAATCACATGTGTATAACGCAAGCGCACGTATCGTTCAAGTAGTATAAAAAGTATTGATCCCACGAGGACTTAATACCTAATCTATTAATTTTATGAGGTCAAATGATTACTAGTATCTAAAAGGTTGATTAATTGATTGGGAATGGTGATGATTTTAAATTTAAAAAAAAGTAAATAAAATTGCGTAAAAGTAGGTTGAGGAAAATTCAAATTTATAAAACTATCCAGGGTTGTGATTTCTTCCAATATCATTTTAAAGATGAAGTGGTTATTTCATGTTTGTGTAATATATCGGTTTACTAACCTGGAACACGAAATTATGCGAAAGCCTCTGTCGATGGTCAGACGCAAATACCCAGTTTAACCCAATTGAACCATATGTCTATGTAAACCAAATTACCTGGCTCTATTAAGTTTAAGTTCCAATTATGGCTACCACTGCCCGACAGGTATATGTCTATCATGTAAGGAAATCTATTAAAGGGTTATCTATCATCAAGGAAGATCGTGGGCTATTAAGTTTAAGGCTGAATCCTAAAATTCATTTGTCAAGTTTATTTTAGATTTACCAAATCAATCTTATTAGTGGCCAATTAACAAGACGCATTAAGCTTAAGACTTAATAAGTAAACCTTTAAATTACCCAAACTATAAAATAACCCCTTATAAACCGGTGATATTAAAATTCATCACAACCCTAGATAACTAACTTAGTTACGACACATAACTAGGGCTAGTAAAAACTTAAAAGTAAAAGACATAAAATAAAATGCTGAAAAGTAAATGCGGTAAAGTAAATACTGAAATGTAAAATTACAAAAATAAAATGATAGGGTTAAAGGATCTACTTTTACTACTATTATTTTAGATATCTTCCTTAATATAATATATTAACTTGTGATGGTATTACTAACCAGCCATATAGGCGGTAGCCTGATTAAGTCAAATTAAGTTCAACCAGCCATTAAGGCGGTAATAATATTTTTCCATAATCCAGCCATATAGGCGGTATCCTTACTTAGTTAAATTAAAATCAATTTAATATTAATTACCAACCGGTCAATATAGCGGTATCCTCATTAAGTTAAATTTTAAATAGTGAATATATTATAATTAGGGAGATTAATCTAAATAGCAGTAATAAAAGTTTTACCTTTCACCCTAGCAGGGGGAAGTTACCTCATCATAGCTGAATAGTAAAAACTGAAAAAGTAAAGAAAGTAAATTACTATTACAGAACGTAATAAAAATTAATTACAAAACTGAAATTAAAAGAATAATAGATACAAACTCCTTATTTATTCAGAGAATTACAGAGAGGAAGGTACATCTGAAATCAGAAAATTGAGCTGAATTTATAGGCCTCGGTAGGGTGTGTGCGTCGTGATGCGCCATGTGTCAGTCGCTGATTCGTCCACCGAGATTCTTATCCGCTGACGTGGCAATGTGGATAATTGACTCAATAATTATGCTGACGTGGCGAAAGTGATTGTCGGCACCGTAGGATTGCGACACGTGGCACGCTGTGATTGGCTAATGATGAGGTGGCGAGTTGACTCGGTCAGCTACTGATGTCGACGATGACATGTCGGACACGCGGGATGACACGTGTCAACACGTGGCGATGGCGATTTTCGGCACCATAGGATGATGACATGTGGCATAACGCACGTTAGCGGATTGGCTGTGATATTGACACGTGGTAGGCGCACTTTAGCAAGTCAAACTTTTCAGATTCTGACACGTGTCCCCCGGTGCACGTTAGCAGCTGATGGCGCATGTTAGGCGTCGCGACGCCAAAGGCTTGCGTGTCGCGATGCGTAAAATTACCAAATTACCCTTTTGTCCATTTTTCTCTGTTTTGGCCCCAAATCACCTCCAGAGAGTCCTGAAACTTTATTTATCTATAAAATACCACAAAATATATCAAAATATTCACAAAACTCAAGAATCTATACAAAATATTAGGTCAAATGAGTGAGAAATAGTAATATATTTACCACTCATCATACGCCCAAAAAGTACTTGCGGTTATCGCAATATAGTTGGGGTGTCGATTCCTTAGATAGATGTTTACAAAGAACTAATTTACTTAAATAAAGCGTTAACAATAACTAAATTAAAGAGATAGATTGATTTGATAAAATAAAGTAAATACTATGGATAAATACTTAGGAAAATCAGTATAGAGATATGGCAAAGCATAAGGAATCCCTCTTGTATCAAACTCCTATATTCAGTTATCAATTCTTGTTATTACTCAACTGAAAGTATCTCATCCCAAACCAATAGTTGGAGGATATTCAATTCTAAGTTAATCAATGATTATTTTCTCTATATTAACATCACACAAAAGTCATCATTATGAGCTATCTAACGTCGACAATATACCCTTAGACAATACTGCAGCAGAAGACCAAGACATAAAAACACTTTACCAGTCACAACTGAGTTCGTAAATCACACATAGAAGAAACATGACTGGATCTATATGGGAATTGAAAAAACACAATCTCCGGGTTCAGAAATCATAAAAGAAAAAATAATAACAATCATTAATTTTATTAAACGTTAAAATAGTTTCTAGGAACCAACAACATAAATATAAGAAGTTTAGATACAAGAGTTCATCATTAGCTTTGCCTAGGAGATTAGTTCTCCATGCGAGAAAGAGATACAACCTTGATAGATCGGAGAGACGTCATAGTTTCCTTGAAGTTCTTCGTTATCCTCTCTTGATTTTGTGATTGTCGCTCTTTGATGTGTCTTTCTCTCTGTTTCTCTATGATTTTCTCCTCTTTTAGGGTTTGGATGAAGTTGGGTTTATATAGGGAGGCCTCGGAATCATAATACGCATCAAAGAAATCAAAAATCAGGGTTTTGGGGCGTCCGGGGCACCGTGGTGCCAATCCTGCGGGAAAATATATGGGAAGCGTGCAGGCGCTGCGGCACCAATGGTCCTTTCCGCTGGTGCTTCACGTCTTGCATCCTGCTATTCCTACACGCGTTCAATGCTTCCATTAGGCTTCGAAACACGTTTAATTGCTTCATTCTTCATGTTCCATTGCTCATAAAAAAGAACAAAATAAACATAATTAAGATTAAAACATATAATAATCAAGCCAAGTTTGTGGTGTTCTAAATACACTTTTATGCACTATCAGGCTGGCTTGAGTGTATGTTATTGAAGTGTTGGTTCTAGGCCTTGAAAACGGGCTAGCGTCGTGACGCCAAGTAGCCCACGTCGCGATGCACATCAAGCAGAGGCCCTCAGCCTCGATTCTGGTTGAAGGGGCGTCGTGAAACTCAGCACATAGAGTTAGGACGTGCAACAAGCAAAGTCTCTGCCTCGGGTCTGAACTTGTGAGCGTCACGATGCCAAGAGGCCAATGTCGTGACGCGTGACTTTTTCTCAGAATCAGATTTTAACCAATTCAGTTTCAATTAAGGATGTTAGAGGCCACCCTACAGATCTCATACCAACTTATGCACTCATGTTTTATCACATCACAAGCATGATAAGCCTTGTAGTGATAAAAATTAGATGAACTAATAAGCTTAGCCAAGTTCCGAAGCTTATTTTACAACTTAATGCTAATTATGTTTTCAATCATAGGTTATCAGCATGAACCACAATCTTCTTTGACGAAGGAATACAACGCCATCCGGATTCCAAAATCTGTGAGTGGACCTTTGTCTCTATTGATTTCATTTAAGTTATTTTCGGTATAAGACTTACTTTTAAAAGCACATAGGGCATTAGCCAAAGTTTGATTTCAATTATTTTACTTTTGATGATGCTTTTTTAGAAATAGTGTTTTCAAAAAGCTTGAGTTTTATGATTTCGAGGTATGAGGGAAAAACTCACCTTAGTATGTAACTTGACTTAGATATGAAATTTACGGATACAGATATCGTGTGGACACGCAGTTCATGACTAAAGATGATAGATGCCCATAGATCCTAGATTCAAAGTCTGGAGGGTAGGATAAATATGCACCCGGCTCAAGATTTGTGGCTTGAGGGATGGCGATACGTAACGCCCCAAGACCACCATATTTCAGGGCTAGGGGACGGCGATACGTAACGCCCCTAGACCCTAGTTTCAGGGACAATATAGTGGCGTGCATTGGGGGACAACGATACGTAACACCCCAATATAATGGATTTACACACCTGGATCTAGTTAGGCGTATAGGGGTACGGTGATACGTAACGCCCCAATGTGTCAGGTTTTTCAGCAGACATTCAGATACAAACTTTCAGAAAATAGGTTTCCAAAGACAGATTTTCAGAGATGTGATTTTTAGAACGACTAGTTTAATGAAAGTTTTTCAAAGAAAACTTTTTTTGAAAAAGAGTTGTATTTAGAACTAAAGAAGTTTCTAGAAAAAATTTCAGAAAAGAGATTTGAAATGAGCTTTCAGAAAGGTTCATTTTTTCCAGAAATATTTTCGATTATAGAAAATGAATATTTTTATAAGTATTTCAGTTTCCGTTTAAAACTGTCTACTCACTAGTTCATTCAAATGATCTAACATTTTTTTTTATTTTTTTTTATTTGGAAAATTACAACAAATGATCTAACCCCCCACTCCCAGTTTCCTTATTTTGTAGGTTACCCGGAGGACGAGCTCGAGAGGATGGATACTGATGGCAGTCACTATGGTGTTCGGTCCACCAGGTCAAGTCAGAGACAGAGTTCAGTTGAGTCAGAGTCAGGAAAAGTCATGTATCATACATGTTGTATAATAAAGATTGCATATGTAATGTATATTAAGTGTTCACTGTCAGAGTTGTAATATGTAAAGCAATTGAGTACTTAGTATGAGAAGTATTATGCATTGATGTTGTTTAGTTGGGCAATGGTCCCATGCATGAATTTATATATGAAATGAAATTGTTGGGGTTTTAGCGCGGGCGCAGCGGAAGCTCGTGGTTCGGACGAAATCGTAACCTTAAAAACTTTTAAAATTACCAAATAAATTATTCAATATACAATATGAATAATTCATTCATATTTTACCTAAACATATTTATTCGATGTCAAATAACGACATAAATAGGTTAGAAACACTATGAAACCTTTACGAAAACATTTTTCCGCAAAACGGCATAAAATACGTTTTTGTCCGAACCGACCAACCAACACACATGGGGGCTGTCCAGGTCAGCTCTAATAGTGCTTGGACAGTTCATGGGCTACCCAAACAATGACCAATTCACTGTTTGGATAGCAGACACCCGGTAAGCCCAAAACTCACCTGGTAACGTCATTTTTCACCGTTTTCACATATTTCAACTCCGAAATAATTTCTGGCAATTTTTTCAATGCCCAAAACACATCCAATTCATTTATACAAAATAATTTTCATCACCAAAATCACATAAAATCCAGATTTGATTTGGTAACCAAAAATATCATGTTCATGTTTTAAATCCA